>WWET01003092.1:147030-162258 GCA_011038615.1 Limnodynastes dumerilii | reverse complement strand
TGTGTACATTTTTTAATTAATTTAATACACATTATTTTCTTTCAGGACTTTTTGAGGTTAGAGCCTGTGAATATCTGAAGACTCTTCCTGAGACAGAGCCCAGGGGAGTCAACAAATTTTTGAAAGGCTTAAGTAAGTTTGTTTCAATTTCATTTTTTAAATGCCAATCATATAGTAGTGTTAAACATGCACCTTATTCACAAGTGAGTTACACTTATGCCTTTTTTAAGGTGCAAGTGTAGACATGAGCAATACCATGTTGAATTGCAAGGGGAAGCAATTTTAAATTGTGAAAGCAGAATTAGAATTGAGAGGTGAAGTTTCTTAGCTCAACTCTATATTATAGAATAAACATAAAGCTATGCAGTATTTGAGTTCTATGTGTAAAAGTAAAGAATTTTCCCTGCATGCAAAAGATTTTAAATTAATTAACACCCTTTACTTTAGCCAAGCTGTACACTTGCACCTAAAAAAAAAAAGGTGTAAGTGCAACTCTGAATCAGCCCCTATAAACACAATGCTGTGTACAATTGTTTCAAATTGCAACAAATATGCAATGTATAAATGATTTTATTTTTTAAATGCTCTGCACATGCAAGCCTTTATATCCCCACTATTAGCAACTGTGATAAAAAAAATCCTATATATATCCTCGTTTACAATTTTTTTTAAATGACACCTTTGCATGGCTGGATGAACCAATCTAAATGCAACCTGTAGATCTAGATGGATCCACAAACTAGACAAGTGTTGAGCATTCAGGCTGTGATAAAAGTGGTAGATACAGGTTTATATTTACTTTTCTCTAAAATATTTCCCTAACATATACTTTTAGCTGAAGGTCAGGATAACTGACTGCTTGGGAATGATGCCAGATGTATAACATATGTACCATTTTGAATATTTAACATGGATTTGATACTATGGGCTAGATTTACTAGCCCTTAGTAATATGTGGTTATATGTGGTGCAAAGCTAATCCTGCATATTTATTTTGTGAATTTTTATGTGCACCCCATAGAGGTTTGTTTTTTAATGTAGAAAATGTAATGTTTTATCTATTGCTTGCAGGCAGTAAAATTAAGTTTCTTCACAAGAAATGAGAAGAATATCAATATATGTTGATCTGAGTTACAAATGGATTTACCACAATTTTGGGGGTGTTGGATGGAATCAGCCAGACTTATTTTAAAAATTCTCACCTGGAAGCCCAGTTTTGAAGGACAACTAAAGGAGTTCTCATTCTCTCCTGTTGTTTTTTTGTGGAATTTAGAAATAAAGTGTGAACCCTCTGTTTTATTGAATGGGACAATATAAGGATGATTGGATAATAATTATTGGAGATTTTTTTAAAGACTTTTAATCCTGGCTGCAGATGGAGATATTTAACACACTGGAAAATGCATGAACAGATGACCACATCCATGATTTTGTTGCTACAAGTCATCAAAGCTGAATTTGTAGACATCAGCGATCAACTTACTATGTGCCATTTGGATGGGTTTAATAATTATAAATGTTCATTGCATTAATTTTTTTTTAGAAATTTGGCATGCACTGTTTCCAAAAAAAGCAATAAATAATTTATATGTAAATAGCAGGCTAATTTGATCTAGCCTTTGATTCTGTACAACTATTAAGCTCTACATCTTTTATATATTGTACAGAAATATGATTAAATGTTACTCTTTTTTGCAAACAGTTGTAATTTAGATATCCAAACTGGGTGTCACTTATTACTGTGAAATGTATCATATCGCACACTGGTGTAGAAATCGTAATATACTGTATTACTGAGGTAGATAATGCTGATCTTGATCATCTTAATTTGCATTTACAATGCAAAGGTTACAACTGCCTTCAGATCTCTTTGTACAAATGCTACAATCTACAAATGCACTTTATATGTTTGACACATTTTTATACAATGTAAGTGCTTATTAAGTGATACTGGGCATCTTAACAAAGTTCTCATCTTTATTCATTTTAATATAAACTATATTACCATAGAAACTTAAAACAAATGCAAATGGTTAGTGTAGATAGCAATTTAATGGGTGAAAATGGTTTCATCTGTTACTGCACATTGTGCCTTGATCACTTTTAGCTGCACTTGTTAGTTTATTGATGTTTCCAAACCCATCCTCCCTGTGTCTACCACATGTCACTGCACTATAAATTACCAGCAATGGAAGATTACAATAACCCATGCTCAGATGTGGGGTCCTGTAGACTATAATCAGGGGACTCATGTACGCTGGTAGCAAGGGTCTTGACACTGTCTTATTTTAGTACTTGGTGGATGAATGTTTAAGCAAAACATAAGCTATGCTTTAATGAAACCTTATATTACATTTGATTTCCAATTGTACAAGACATTCTATATCCAGAAATTATAGGTCTAGATAAAATGTGCATCTACTGTAGGTCACTATTAATATCTTGAAATGTTAAATGGTATTTCTCTTGTCTTAATGACATATACAGTTCAGTGTGTAAGCAAATACATTGAGATATGGATCCCATTTGGATAATACATCACGTTTGATTAACATTGTTTTCTTAGTCTGTAGATTATTATTACCATACTTTAATTTTCTTACAAAAGACAGCCATGCAGTAAGCAGCTCATCTCATATTCAAACTAACCAGCAGTTAATTACTATATATATATAAATACATGGCACTATACTAATGACAGTCAGAAATATGTGCAATTGGGTTACTAAAAATGTTTTTCATTTTTCATTCTTCCATACACAATTATTATAATTTTTTTCATTTGTTAAAATGAATATTGCATTGCATTCTGGGGCATTACCATATTTAATAACACAAGCATATGGAATAAAACAAATATTTTTTTCTTTTTTGTATTAACTAGTTTACTCTAATCCAAACCTTAGATTCTGCCTGGACAAATAACAAATTAAAATAATCTAAACTGCTAGCCAGTTGCTGACGTAACCCATATATTAATGCGCTTAGATTTAAGGAAGTCTACTGTTGTAGAAATACATCATATCATGTGAAGTGTGCTAGTTTTCATCATAGCCAGAACACTTGGCTCATATTGAGCTTGTCTATTAATGTCAAACTATTACATGGTTTTGCTTTTAATGTTGTAGATAATTATGTAATGCTTTTTGGGTGCTGTAGATATCATTGTTATGTTTTTATACTTGCTCAAAACTACAAATAAAGTGTTACATGAAGAATGTTGATTTTTTTTTTATGAAAAGATTTGATGACTGTTAATGCAGAATTTTGGTAGCTGGTAGTGACCATACATAGCCTAAATATAACCTATTATTTAAATAGACAATAGGTATACATGGGACCCTGTAGTTGAACATGATCCCACACAATTGCTATATTTAAATTGTATCATTTGTTACTTAACCCAGGGCTGCACTGGGACTGAAAATCAGCCCTGGCACTTGAAGCAGGCAGGCTGTCTGCTAGGTGTCTGACAGAGGACAAAAAATTGTAACGCATATGCCCCCCATTTTTATATATGTATTACAACAATTTAGTCAAATCTGTGTGCGTGTGTGTAGATATATAGCTTTATATGCTTTACAGAGTAAGTTATATATGTATTTATCTAAATACACACATATAGATATATAAAGCTATATAACTACACACACTCAATTTTCTAAAACCATATATGCACACATTTGTAACTATAGAAAGCTATATAGTATAGTTATATATCTACACACAAACACACACGGTTATATATCTACACACATACACACACAAACATAGGTATGTATATCTATATATGTACATACATACAAACACATATGTAGTCATATAAAACTATATATCTACACACATACTTACCTACAAACACACACAGGTTTGTATAGCTATATATCAACACATACATGGGTAGGTATAATTATATCAAAAGAAAAGATCCCTAGACCCGCCACCTCCCGCTGGTCACCTTCACCCTCTGGGGTTACACCTCAAACAACCCCTTATACAATCTAATGTATCCCCTTGAGAAATCAACAAAGGAAAACCTAAGAAAGTACTCAAAGTAAAAGATAAGCAAATCTGATGAGTGTGTCCGCGTTAGGAACCAATATATCAGATAATATTTCAATAAAGTCACAGATGTCAATCCACAAGTTCAGTATACATTCAAGTACTTCTCCTATTCACAGTCCCCTTTTTTTCTTGATTTTCTATCCAAGTTCCTTCTTTCTTCCTTTAGGAGTCCAATCATATTCACCTTCTTATACAGACCTAGATTCCTGATATTCCTACTTCCTTTGTCAGTAGCGTAGCCATCTCATGTAAAGTGATGGAAAAAACACATAGTGTAATACTGCCACCTACTGGTGCATTTTCATACTACAAACTCAATCTACTCACATTCATTCTGAATGATTTTTGCCTTTAGAGTAAATATTTGTGTCCTGTGCCTCTCCGTTATGCTTTCTCCACACTATAGGATCGGTCTCCTCTCTTTCTTTCTTTTAGGTTCACCGGATCCAGGAATCCCCGAGGCTCAGGAAGAAAAGAAACAGGATCTTGTGCAGATCTTCCCACACAGATATGATACATACTACAAGTCTTTGCTTACCCCTTCCATATATAAAGCTATATATCTACACTCATACACACAAACATAAGTATGTATAGAAATTCATAATTAAACCAGCCCCCCTTTAATAAAATTCAAGATCCGCCCCTGTCTGCTAGTGAATGGATCTCTTCAACCCACCCCTTCACCAGCCCATCTGGTATTTTCCAGAAATGCCAGATGGCCAGTCCAGCACAGGTATAAGCACAGAATACCTTTCAGCTTTAATTAAAGGGGAAATAAAAATATGATATGAAACGTTTAGTAATTGCAACCCTTTTTATACACCATCTCTTATTTTCAGGGGAACTTATTTTAGAGCAAGTTAGACATGAAAGTGAATATTTTACAGCTCAGGGCTGTTGTGGCTACTCTAGACCTGCTTTCTGGCTTGATGTCTCTGAGCAGTGGGTGTGGGTTGCCCCTGAGAAAGATCCATTTCCAAAGAGGCGTAATCTCCCAGCAAGCCAGTTCCGAACTCGCTGGGAAATTCATTGCTTTTGCCTCGAAGAGGGTGCTCCGAATGGTAAGTATTAAATATAACTCCAACCTTTTCCCTAATCCTTATCCTAACCCTCCCCTTCGATGACCCTAACCATAACCCTCCCTTCCCTGCAGCCTAACCCTAAGAGTCCCTTGCCCGCAGCCTAACCCTTATGCTCTGTTCCCCATAGCCTAACATTAAGACTCCCCTTCCATTACCCTAACCCTCCCTTCCTCAGAGCCTAATCCTAGAAAAAAAAAATACCCTTTATATTTACCAGCTTGATCTGCACATGTAGCTTCAGCTTTCTAAGCTTGTAATTCAGTCCAACATCGCACTTAAAAGTACTGCGTTTTGGCGCGATGTTGCCTAATGTGTATGCAAATTAGGCAACATCGTGTCCAAAATGCAACATCGCAGGGGAATTATATCAGGGCCTAAGTGCACATTGTACCATAGTAGCTCAGAGTCCTTTTGTCCCTTTGGACGTTTATAAGCATACTTCACAGCAGCAAATTAATACATAGATGTGTTCCTGAGCAGTTCTTTCTTTATTCTTATTTTCTTTGTGTAATATATTTTTTCTATTAAAGAATTAAATACAAACAATTTATATGAAAATGAAATAAACTAAATAGATCCAAAATAATCTCAAGAAGAATATGTTCTTACATCAAAACAGACCAAAATATTAACATCGTAAAGTAAAAGATTTAGTTAAAGAAAATGACAGCCCCTGATGGTTGCTCATCCAACAAGGGTATAACCAATAAAGGAGAGAGGAAAAAAAAAAGAGCAGAGAACTAGTAAATATCCAAATCCATTGAGTTGGCCTCCAGACATGACCAGAAATCTGAAGTACCAATGTTAACTTGCCCACCTTCTTTCCTATGAGTGTTTCTATAGCTCTTTCTTGATACTGTGCCAAATATGTTCTATTAAAATTAGCATTTTAATAAAATAACCATTTGCAGCTTATAAGGTCTATCCACAGTATGGGAGAACCACCTACGTAAGCAATGCTGTGATTTACTGCCCAATATTTGGACACGACTAAAGTTTTTTAATATAACAACACAGGTTGATGTTACATTGTTCTCCGGTATGGTGTTTATAAAAATGCAGGTATAGAAAAGAGCCAATTTAAAATTTTTACTAATGTTTTATTGCTTATGATTAACATGCACAACATTTAGCTTTTTAAATGATACTGTGTGGCCAAAATAGAAAATGTTTTGAATTTTTCTTTCCACTACTACTTTGGGTGAAAAATAACTGCCTTTCATGCACCTGTTCACATTTACCTATATATTGATTGAGCAACTTCCATTCTGTGTTTAGTAAAAGATAAGTAACAGATACAAAAATCTAATCCACTTCTGCCATCTAGTGGCCATGCTTAAAGCATTCCTCCTAAAATCTGCAAAGCTATATTTACGGTAAAGTAAGGTTAACTATCTAATGAATTCATTCATTTAGTAATTTATTTATCTTTTTTTTTTTTTATAAAATGTTTACCATATTAGATAAACACAAAACAATATTGGGTAATAGGCAGATGGGGTAGTAAAATAACCCAGCAAGCTTACAATCTATAGGGCAGTAGGGTTTAGTTGTATCTTCTAGCTTGTTTTCTATGTGAAAATTTACTCATTAATTGAATTTGAAGTTATAGTGCTGAATTTATAGGACCTATAATAAGTGCATATTTGCCTGCATTCTTCAAATAAACTATTTATAAATCTTCTTTATAGTTAGTAGTAAAGCATGCTTCAATAGTTTCAACCAAATCATTAAGATTTAAAAACAATGCAAAATATATTATCATGTAGAAATATGGAAATTATTACAATTACTGTTATATACATAATTAAAATATTTGTACAGGTACCATCTAATCAACTCTTTCAACCAATTTAACAAGGGTTAAAAGAGTAGTTTATAAGGTAACAAAAAAAAAAGAAAAAGCCCAATTTTTTATATTTTGTCATACATACTTGCAATATATAAATAAAACTAATACTTCAAAAATATTTAAAATGTATTTCTGTAGTCATGGTAGCTTTAAACCAATCCATGGAAGCAATATATGTTAATTTTCCAGCAGTTTTTTTTTTTTACCTTTTTGTTTGCCATCCTGAGAGTAATACATAATTTTCGCTTCATTTATTATTTATACACATTCACAAGTGATGTAATTTTACATTTCCTGATTTAATACTGCTGCTGGGTTTGGGAGGTCTGAGGTGATTGCTGATAATATAATTTCAAATTTTTTTTATTCCTAAATTATCTATCTATCTATCTATCTATCTATCTATCTATCTATCTATCTATCTATCTATAAGCCATTCTGCGCCTCACCGTTATACGCATGCGCAGTAGCGTTCATGCCGTTCTGCACATGCATATGAGCTGGGAGCCACTGCCTCCCTCCCTTCGCTGCCTGCCTTACCATGCCTTCCTTTCCCCCACTCCTCTCCACAGGCACCAATGAATTACTATGATTTACTCCTCCCCTCCCCGGGTACCTCTTGAGCGTCTCCGGTTCTGGGACTCCTCGGGCATCATATGACACCGTTAGAGCTACTCCTCCTCTTCCTGTGTCTCTACTAAGCTCCAGTCACCTAGTTAACAGTGATCTGTGGAGGACGAGCTGCTCCCCCTATCGGGTGGCTCTCCCCCGCTCCTCACCCCAGGCGGTGCCTGGGAAGAGGAGAGGATAAGAGCTGCACGGCAAGGGGAGCAGCTATTTCTCCTCAGATTTTAGAAGAAGAAATATTTTAATATCATAGAAAGATACATAAGCGTGCTAGCATGAGGTCTCATTAAAGAGGCAAACTAAAGAAAAATGGTGTCACAAGAGCCAAATTCTAAAAGACTAATCACCACAACTGATTAATGCAAAAATGAACAGTATTTATTGAATACAAAAAATATTATTAAAATCGACAAACACCCTAGGCGAAAATATGGAGATTCACTATACTCTCAGTCATATCCATATATAACACCTACCAATCAGATAGGAAATCAATAGATCCCGAAATTGCAATGGAGGGTATGTTAAATACACAATAAGGTGCAATTAGTGCAATAAGTAATAAGGCAGTGGGATCAGACAAATCCTAAGGTTTATACATTCAAAAACGATGGTACTCAATAGAGACTGAATCAGATGATAGATATAGCCAAATTAAATGGCTTAATATGACAGTAATTTGTTACAATGTAAAGTACAGACCATAAGTGATACAAATGTAACAGGTTAGGACGCCAGCTGAGATCACAAGTGCTGCTGATGAAAGCATATATTACACAAAATGGGAAATTCAAAAATAAGCCATGTTATAAGATAAACATATGAGGATGGAACAGTCACATGGAGATGGCATATAAGCAAACCTAAACTGAATCCGACGGCTGTCCCTATGCCCGCACTAACGGCCTCACGGCCATGCTTCGCCCATTCCTGGGCTCGTACATATCCCTATGCTAGCTAAAACAATCATACCCAAAGCAGACTGGAGAGAGTAACAAGCTCCCGGTGCACTCGGAAATCCTTCGGTCCTCTACGCGCGTTTCGCACTGCTTCGTCAAGAGGGGTGGTGTAAAGAGGCAGCGGGAAGTGAAGTATTTATGGCGGAGGCAGCCAATCAATGCATGCCACTGCATCTGATAGTCTTCAACGAATAAGGACAAACATGTAGACAAAAACGGAACTATGAAAAAACAAATAAACAAATAAAAAAATGAAACTGTGCATGTATTAATCACTGCCAAATGATGCAATATATGTTGTTGGAATAATAAACAAGATATCCACAAGTACGGACATAGAAACTTCTACATATTCTGCTCTGAATATTTACTTAGCCCCCCACAGACCAGGAAGCCATATTAACCCCCGCGATTCAACCCCTGAGATACCAAATGGAGCAAAAGGCAATAATAATATCATTTATTCAAACCAATTACATCACACCATCACTGCCCCATTGCATTTATTGACAATAGAAATATTTAAAAATACCAATATTATATTTAAGTTATAGGAGGTAAGCTCTATAAATGTTTGTTAAAAAATAAAATAGATAAGTAAATACCGTATGGTGTCTGTATATGCAGGAACATAGCACAGATAAATTAATTTGAAATAATTGACATGAAAAAATAAAATAAAGAAATTAAAACAGAAAAATGAAAAAACTATTAGTTAAACTACAGGGCCATTACACTCTTATTTTTAATGTGTTTATTTTATTTATGCTGTTATTCTATATTATTACTTTAAATTTTTACACACATATATATATATGTATATATATATATGCGTATTAGTGTGTGGCCAAAATATAGTCACTATCTCCAAAGATACCATACACCGATATAGAATCCAGACTATAAATAACCATAATGGAAACTTATCAGAACACAGTTTTGTGAAAAAATAAGAAAATATAAAATAATTACCAATAATACAATACTGGTTACAGATGTTTAAATAATATAAACACGCATATATAATATTGTTCTGAAAAGCCCTGGGGATAAAACTAAACCATATATGAATGACTATAAAAATGGGGTATAGGAAACCGATTCATTGAGACCTGATGGCACAGATGAGTTCATTAGAAAGATTGTATGTAATTCTCCTTTTTGAAGGAGAATCTTATCTGGATCACCTCCTCTGAGATTCAATGATACTCTTTCAGTAATGAAAGCTTGTAAACCCCGTGGGCTGCCCTGGTGCTCTAACAAAGTGTTGAGCCACGGGAGATAATGTTTTCATATTTTGCCGGTCCTTAAAACTATTTTTAATAGAATTGATATGTTCAAGCAGGCGGACCTTGAACTTACGCAGGGTCTTCCCAACATATTTTTTCCCACTGGGACAGATTAGACAGTATACGACCTGCATTGTATTACAATTGAAATGAGCAGGAATTTTATGAGAATGGTTGTATCTGTCCAACCACTCCCTGTTTTTTTAACATGTAAGGACAGGCTCGACAATTGCCACACTGGTAGGAACCAGCATATAAAGATTTTACAGATTTTAATGATTGATAATGGATGGTCACCAATTGATCACGAAGATTTCATGACCGCCGCCAGCCCATCGGGATTCTGTATGGTACCACAGCTGTCAGATCAACATCTGCTCTCAACACATGAGAGAATTTGTTTAAAGTAGTGGTTATCTGTTAGAACTCTGAACAAAAGTCCCCAATAAATCTGATGACTTTATCGTCTGTACATTTTTTGGGTTTAGGCCTGATCAACTGTGACCTATCCATATTGATGACGGCATTGTAAGCCCTCACCAAAGAATGCTTTGAATACCCCCTCTGAAGGAGGCGGGTTCTAAGAGCTGCAGCCTGTAATTTAAAGGTTTCAAAATCGGAGCAGTTTCGTCTCATCCAATTATATTCCCCTTTGGGGATGCCGCCTGATTGTGGCCTTAGGATGGAAACTGGCACTATGTAAAATGCTGTTTGTCGCAGTCTTTTTGCGGTATAATTCAGTCTGTATGTAGCCTTCATTATTGATAAGAACAGTAGTGTCAAGAAAATTAACCGATATTTTACTCCACTCCATTGTCAGCCTTAGATTGAGGTCATTGGTGTTCAATACCGTGATGAATTCCAACAACAGATCGGGGGTACCCTGCCACAGGAAAAAGACGTCTATATACCGAAGCCATATGGGTACCCACTTAGTGTACTTCCCATGGGTTTCGGCAAAGACAACCTCGCGCTCCCACCAGCCAAGATATAAGTTAGCATAGGTGGGAGCGCAAGCCGTCCCCATAGCAGTCCCCCGAATCTGAAGGTAGAAGACCTCATCAAACAAAAAGAAGTTCTTAGTAAGTATAAAGTCAAGGAGAGAAAGTAAAAAACTACTGAATTCCCTAGCCACATCCATGTCCAAAAAGGATTTGACTGCATATAAATCTTTGCAGTGATCAATACTGGTATATAATGACTCCACGTCACACGTTACAAGTAACATGGACGTGGAGACATGTATTTCCTCTAATTTTAAGAGGAAATCCATAGTGTCACGGATGTAAGACGGGAGAGCAAGGACATAAGGGCGTAAGTAGTAGTCAACAAATCTACTCGCCTTTTCTGAAAGGGAGTCATTACCTGCAATGATGGGTCGTCCAGGAGGCTGTCTC
Source organism: Limnodynastes dumerilii (assembly GCA_011038615.1). Lineage (NCBI taxonomy): Eukaryota > Metazoa > Chordata > Amphibia > Anura > Limnodynastidae > Limnodynastes > Limnodynastes dumerilii. The sequence continues at coordinate 150,984 of WWET01003092.1, read as the reverse complement.
TTATTCTTGTGGATCTTAGGTAACAGATATAAGGTTGCCACATATGGTTTATCCACTTTCAAGTATTCTAAGTCCTCCTTTGATATAACACCTTTAGAGAATGCCTCCTGCACAATCCTATGATACAAAATAGTAAAATTGCAAGTAGGATTAAAAATCAAACGTCGATGACAAGAGGTGTCTCCAAGCTGACGCTTGGCTTCTGCATTGTATAGAACTTTGGGCCACAATACTACATTACCCCTCTTATCGGAGGGTTTAAGTATTACATCGTCCCAATTGCACATTTCAATGACAGCTTTAAGTTCTTCCACTGAAAGATTAGAATGCAAATTTACACTGTCATTGTATATCTTATCAAGCTCATTTGAAACCAAATCACGATAAGCCACAAGGGCTGGGAACCTAGTAAGATCCAGGAAGAAAGATGATCTCTTACCTGGCTTACTCATATTGAAGGTCTCTGTACCTATGGTATCACTGAGGCTTTCAAGAATCTTTATAGCTTCAGAGTCTTGAGAATCGAAAAATAAAACGTTAGAAGCAAAGACAGTTTGTAAAGTCTCTCTTTTGGAGTACATTTTGTGTAGAGCTAATTTTCTTAAATACATATGAAGATCTTTCTCCCATAAGAACCTATTCATACTGGAAGTAGGTGAAAATGAAAAGCCCTTAGACAATACAGACAAATAAAATTCATCCAGAGTCCTAGATGATAGATTAATGACTTTTAAGGAGTCATCAGAAACAGTAGTATTAGAGGTTCTAAAGGGGGAACAAGATTCTATTTGTTCTTTCCTCTCCCTCTTCCTTATTTTGCCCCGCTCCCGCCCCCTCCTGACCTTGTATTTGTTTTTGGACCAGATTTTTGATTGCCCTGTCCTAAAAAATAAATCTGTTTTGATTTCTGTAAAGAAGGATTGGAAGATTTGATGTAAATATTCAGAGCAGAATATGTAGAAGTTTCTATGTCCGTATCACAAACCGCGGCAGACGCCGCTCTTACCTGCTTCCTGGTTCCCTGACGGCGTCCCTCTCCCGGCGCGCAGCCGCTGCAGCTCGTTGGAGTCTGTCACTGAAGCAGTGACAGCCTCTGCTCAATACTCACCAGTCTTGCCACGGCGTCCTCCGCATGGAATTCTGGCGGCAAACGCGATGGTGCTCTGATCCATGGGCGTGGCCATCTTCACCTACTCTTTGTCTGCATTGCCTTTGTTTGGGGTTAGTGGTGGTAAACCCCAGGTGTGAAGAGCTGCTTAATTCCCCTATTCACCTCTTTCTAGCGCCCTTGTCTCCCCACTTTTTCCATTGTAAGCTTTTGGTTTCTATTTTGCCTATGCAGATGGATCTTTGTATATTTTTTTTATCTTAATATTAGAATTCTACAGGCAAATTTACCATTCATACACTTACCTACTAACAATACGTATGCACAGGAGTCTACATGAAAGTGGGGAGTGTACTTCCCTGTCATTCCCTTCTCTAGACACAGTACCTAGTACCCATCCTTAACTTCTCTGCACGGGTTTGCATCCATTTAAACGGACAGACTGCCAATCGACGCCCTGGCAATTAACTAGCATGTCTATTTAGTAAAGAGAGGCGGGGCTTAGGCATGTGGATGACAAATGCCGACCCCCCTGTATGGATCTCCTAGCATACAGAACATCTGGTGTGGGCATGCACAGATGTTACTTTTTAGGGGACTTATGCAAGAGGTTTACATAAGTCCCTTAACTTTACTAAATGAGGATCAGGCCCATTGTGTGTATGGGAGTAGAGAACTGCAGTCACTGGTACTACACAAAAGGGGGTGTGGATTTCCACTGTGATATATGTTTATACATATTAAACAGGTAGCATGTTAACCTTAGACAAACTAAAAGCCTGATCCAGACTGGGACATCATTTTCCTGCAGAGGATGCACAAATCCTCTTCTCACACTGGAGCACATCCAGAATTTAGGAGTAAGGGCAAAACAGGTACAAGTGTACAGCTCAGCTTAACCATTTTGGAAAGTAAGGGGGTGAAACTAATTTTAATTATTTTGTTTGCAGATAATTTTTTAACTAACTTTTGCCCATAGAACTCAAATACTGCATAACTTTATGTATAATCTACAAATAGAGTTGATGAAGAAATTTAGCATATGTTTTGTGCTGCCTGTTGGTTTTGTTCTAAATATATACATACACCAAATTCCTCAAAATGAGAAGAGGGAGCACACGCTGTAAATTGGGTGCATGCTTTATATAAGAATATCCAAAAGTGTCCTTTTCAAAAGACTAAAGCAGCACTCCTGAACACAATTTATATAATTGCAAAAAGAATTTATATTTCATCAAAAATATCACAATTCATAGAAGTAGTTCATTCAATAACATGATAATTGTTGTTCACAAGCATGAAATATCTTGATTCCACAAAGTGCTAATCGTGCAAAAGTAGTGACAAAAAAATTAGCAAAATGCAAAAAAGTAAGTAGAAGCAAGAGATAGCAGGACAAAGTTCATGGATAAATCAATGATTTGGCAGCATAGAGGCGGACCCCTGATGATGGTGTAACACCGAAACAGATGTTGGGCAGTCTGAACGGATTCAGTATTCTGTCTTCACCATCATGGATGTTCCCTGTAGAGGCAACTATTATCAATATATTCATGCTTTTTGCTGATGTTGGACGTTCCTCTGGGACCTATATTTTTCCATAAAATTTGTACTGCTATCTCTTGCTGCTACATATTTTTTTGCTTTTTGCCCATTTCTTTGTCACTACCTTTGCACGATTAGCACTTTGTGAACAACAATTATCATGTTATTGAATGAACTACTTCTATGAATTGTGATATTTTTGATGAAATATAAATTCTTTTTGCAATTATATAAATTGTGTTCAGGTGTGCTGCTTTAGTGTTTTGAAAAGGACACTTTTGGATATTCTTATATAAAGCATGCACCCAATTTACAGCGTGTGCTCCCTCTTCTCATTTTGAGGAATTTGGTGTATGTATATATACAAAACAAAACCAACAGGCAGCACAAAACATATGCTAAATGCTACTACAATCGTCTCTTAAAGCTGTGGACTTGTGCTTCGTAGATGATGCAGCAGTAATAAGAACCATGCACACAGCAGATATTATGTATCAGTGTGAACACAAAAGAATTGCGACTGTTTTTCTGTATGTTATATATATATATATATATATATATATATATATATGTATGTATATACATATAGTACAAAACCAACAGGCAGCACAAAACATATGCTAAATGCTACTACAATCGTCTCTTAAAGCTGTGGACTTGTGCTTCGTAGATGATGCAGCAGTAATAAGAACCATGCACACAGCAGATATTATGTATCAGATCGCTGTGAACACACGCATGGATGTAAGTACCTAGTCCTGCCCATACTGAACTCTAATCGTACGAAATTGCATTTTGTATGCACAGCAATCCCATGTGTAACATAGTGAAGGTTTTCTTTCATTAAATGGCCCTATTTTAATTTTAAAAATCCCTTCACATTTTAAAAATTAATTGGTTAAATGTATACATCAATTAACTTTTAAAATACATTTTAGTTCATACTAAATTTGTTAAGGCTTTAATTTCACAGTAAATAAGAATATATAATCTATGAAAGCAGAATTAGAAGTGAGATGAAGTTTCTTGGTCAACTCTAATTTATAGATTAAACATAAAGGACCGGATCCATATTTAAGAGCGTCAGGTGATTTACGCACGCAAGGTGCGTAAATCACCTGACTGAACTGGAGGGCGCATGCGTTTAAACAATCGGACAGAACTTTGTTCCGTCTGAGCCCATTTGCGTGCAAATGGGCTGTGTTTCCCTTCCACCCGCTAAAGCGGGCGGGGGGAAGCATGTAAAGTATACAGTGTGGGAGGGGGCTCCCACACTGTAGCGGATCAGCGGTCGTACGGAC
>WWET01003092.1:132943-146918 GCA_011038615.1 Limnodynastes dumerilii | reverse complement strand
GTAAGCTGCCATAAAGCCCGCACGACAGAGGGGAGTGACAGGGGGTGTGCACTCCCCTGTCTCGCGTAATTTCAGACCCCCGCACGCACGGAAAGCACGCGGGGGTCTGGATCCGGTCCAAAGATATGCACTATTTGAGTTCTATGGGCAAAAGTAAAAAAAAAAAAATGATCTGCATACAAAATAATAAAAATTTGTTTCACCCCCTTACTTTGCAAAATGGTTTAGCTGAGCTGCACACTTGCACCTGTTTTGCCCTTACTCCTAAATTCTGCTCCAGTGTGAGATGATGATTTATGCATCCTCTGCAGGAAAATGATGTCCCAGTCTGGATCAGGCTTTTAGTTTGTCTAAGTATAACATGCTACCTGTTTAATATGTATAAACATATATCCCAGTTGAAGTCCACACCCCCTTTTGTGTAGTACCAGTGACAGCAGTTCTCTACTCCCATACACACAATGGGCCTGATCCTCATTTAGTAAAGTTAGGTGAATTAGACAAGCCTCTTGCATAAGTCCCCTAAAAAAGTAACATCTGTGCATGCCCACACCAGATGTTCCATATGCTAGGAGAGCCATACAGGCTAGTCGGCATCTGTCTTCCACATGCCTAATCCCCGCCTCTCTTTACTAAATAGACATGCTAGTTAATTGCTGGGGCGTCGATTGGCAGTCCGTCCGTAATGGATGCAGACCCGTGCAGAGAAGTTAAGGATGGGTTCTGGGTACTGTGTCTAGAACTCAACACATGAGAAGGGAATGACAGGGAAGTACACTCCCACTTTCATGTAGACTCCTGTGCATACGTATTGTTAGTAGGTAAGTGTATGAATGGTAAATTTACCTGTAGAATTCTGATATTAAGATAAAAATCCATCTGCATAGTCAAAATAGAAACCAAAAGCTTATTTGCTGCTAAATTTAGATAGGGTAATGTGGACAATACACATAACCACATAACACAGTACATAAGAGAAATGAAGAAAACTAAAGCGCTATAAGGGGTAAATACCCTGGTTTCCCCTCTTCTCCCTCTCTCTCTTTCTATCTTTCCCTCACCAAGAGTTATTCATCCCCAACTCTCTCCTATCCTCTACACCTCCTCCTCCGCCTTTCTTCCCAGCTTCTATTGTGGATTCCTCCAGGCTTTGGTATGTAGTAGAAGCTGTCATTCTTTGTGAAACTTAAATGTGTTTCTCATACGCAGAGTACATTACTGTTACGTTTAATTGTACTATGTACTCTTATACACTTGTGAGATCACTGTTCTTCTATGTACCTGATTTTTCGTGTTTAATAAACAAAGAATGAATACTAAAGTGCTATAAGTAAACCAGTTCAAACAATGTACTTAACATACAGTAAATGTGCTATATAAGATAAATGTAAAGTCAAGCTTACAGTTTCTAAAGTTCCTGTTCAATAAAACATTACAGCATATAAGGTTCCTGAGCTCCTGGTGGTTAGCCTGCAACTGTCCCTGGGATATCCTTAGCTGTCTGTCTGGGTGTCTTTGCATAGTCTAAATGTTCCTGAACAGCCAGACTACCTTGTTCTGTAAGTTCTAGTTAATCAAGTAGCCCTGCACTTAACACTGCACATCAATTGCTGACTGACTGAGATGACATCACAATGACCATAACCATGACAACACATAAACCACATGTCACATGGCACACACCCCCTATGGGAGCCCTGTAGGACCAAATCTGTTTCTGTGAATGACAGTGATCTAATGTCTGCGGCCAAAATATTGGAAGTCTGAACCTTTTCCCTGAATAGTAGAAATATTACGAAATTGATTTTACAATAAATATACCTATTTCTGTAAGTTTGTTTGAATTTGATTAGTACACATGAAAGATAAAATACATAAGCTCTATGGTCCAGATTAACTAAGCTGCGGGTTTAGAAAAGTAGAAAAGTTTTCCGTAACAACCAATCAGAGTCTAGCTTTCACTTTCCTATTACCTACTAAATAATGTCAATTAGAATCTGATTGGTTCCTATGGGCAACATCTCCACTTTTCCAAACCCGCAGCTTAGTAAATCTGGCCCTAGATGTTCAAACTCAGGACAACAGATAAATAGTTAAAGGTAAAAATTAATCATGCTCAGAATAGGAGCGAACACAAAAAGATGGACGCGCTTCTGCCCTGTGTAAACATCCATCTGCTCTGCACTTGTGGAACAGGGAGCTCCATCATATGTAAAAGAGAAAACAGCCCTTTTTCTATACTATCTCCAACGATGGTGTAAGTAATGGGCGCAGGTCATTTTCAACGTGAAAATGACCATTTGTGTTTAAAACCAGTGATCCACATATTATAACAAAATTTCAAATAAAATATGTCTTGAAATAATGAATAAAACACTATTCCTTTAAACTTTTATCTATTTTTTATTAATGCCAGCATAACAATGGAATAGCGTTTCTATGCTCTGGAATTGATATTATAGTAGGATTACAAATAGCCTAATTGTTTTTTGTAGTTACTAATTTATATTAGTTACTAATATTGGGGTAGATCCAGAACTACGTTTGCAATACGTTTCCTCAAGTAGCGTATTTATGCGTGCGTACCTTCTATACACTCCCCTTGTCACACCCCTTGAATGTACGTATTTTGACCAAGATACGTTTTCCAAACCCTACCTTAACTTTTGCCAACGTAACCGATGTGATCCGCTCACGTATGTATGGGCAACACGTATTTATGCAGCTAAGCACGCCCATACTGTACACTTTAAATACAAACCCCCGCCTACATAACGTATTTCAAACGTATTTTGGACTCACGTTAAAATTGGCATGCCCACACGTAAGTATTTACGTGACACATACGTGAATGGCCCATACGTTTACATTTACACTATGTTACGGAGCGTATTTTCTATGATGCGCATGCGCGGTACTTACAAAAACGTGATTTTACGTCTCCGCCACGCGTAAATTCGCTCACAAGCGTCGTTCTGGATCTGGCCCATTGTGTGTATAAATAATATTAATATACACAGGCAAAACAGTCACAAATTAATATATATGGTCAATTAATGCATCCCTATGGAGCATCTTACGTTTGACTCTATCAACCCCTATGTGACTTCTTGTACTGCAGTTCAGTAATTCCCTCCATGTGTTATTACAAGGTAGTAAATAGCAATAAGAAGACAACTTACCTTGTTTTGTTTTATAACTTCACTATTTTCTGTCTTCTGTATCCTGCTACTTTCCTCTATTTATAAAAGAAGTTTGTTTGCTGGCGAATATCTTCCACACCCCTGCACCGACCATCTTGAGGTAGTCCATTAGTATCCTGGCCAGTTTTTAAGGGATCCCACTCAGACCTGTTTGGTGTACGCTGGGCAGATTTTTGACCCGGGGATCCTGTTCTGAACGGGTAGATTTGGCAGTTAGAAGTGATGAGTATGGCACTATGCATCTGGTATCACATCCCAAGTCAGGAAGAACTGCTCTGATTCACTGGGCCGTAAAATGGGGCAGAGCCTCTGTAAAAGATGGTGTGGTGGAACAAATGAGGTCAATTGTGGGCGGAGTTTGCCCAAATCTGTGATGGAGCTTACTATTAATGACTTTTAATAAGTTTATTAACAATGTAAAAGTGATTATAGAACTGAAAAGAAACAATAGCTGGTGATTAGCGCTACTGGTGACACACAAAAAACAAAATCACACATCATCTTAAAGACCGCATTTACGCAATCTACGGAAGAAAAAGATACATAGATTAGGTTAAAAAATTGCTACACATGCGCAGTAGTAAAAATCGCTAAACACATGTTATACGTCCGGTACTCTGAATAAGGGCCTTATTTTCAATCTCTGAATCAGGTCCATAGAGTGTAATGTTTGAAAGGGAAATACATGAAATCAAAGTGAACAGTTTTTTTTATCAACAAGCTTTACTGAGAAGAAAAATATAATAATAGAAACAACAATTATTTAATAATACACTTTTTAACCCGTAATGAATGAGGAGCCCGCAGACAGCCCCAACATTAAATAATAAATGTAGTAAATAATATTTCAGATAAAATTCTTTACTGCGAATCAGCCAATCCTCTTAAGAAATTTTATTCCACCTGCTCATATTGCAGTGGCAACCATGTCATATAGTGCCTCATATTTCCTCATTTTTACCTCTAGGCGACCTGCCTGTGCATTAGCCAGTGTTAATTTGTTGCATGCAAAGTCCCTAAAATAGAAACCACACGCTGGGATGACTGCAGTGGAATAGGGAATTAATAGTGTTGTGAAATCAAACAGTTTGCCTCACAACAGTTTGATTTAATTTAAATTTAGATGCATGTGAGAGGAATGAAAAGAAACAAAAATCAACTTGAGAATGTTGGTTAAGTCTTAATAAATATTTATAAAGATGAAATCTATGGGCTGGATCCAGACCTAGTTAAGTGCTTGAACTTAGTTACTCCTGGGTTAAACCATGCTAATTTCAGGGGAAGTCAAGTTAATTGAATTCTTTGCATGCAGGGATATATCTTTGAATTGCTTACTGTACACAGATACTGACCAGCGTTACTATCACACTGTTATTTAGACTTGGTATAGGAAACATCACCTCTCAACTCTAATACTGTTTTCAACAGATGAAATATGACCCCCCTGCAATCAACATGGTTTAGCCCAGGAGTAACTAAGTTCAAGTACTTAACTAGGTCTGGATCCAGCCCTATGTATTTATTTAGAACTGTTTCATCTGTAGTGGTCTTTGTTTCAGCCAAATAATTCTTACAAACCTATCATGCACATGCATCCCTGCTGTGTTAATATTAGGCCTACATACCGACTTGGTCCAATTTACTATACTTGTACTTTACTATACATAGTTTTATCAATGCGCATATTGTAGAGTGTTCATATAAATATAGCAATGTCAAAATATGACAAAAGTACAAATATTTCAAAGAAATAAATAACAATGTGGCCTAGTAACCTAAATGTAAATGGTGTACTCTATATAGATTCTTGGTTGCAGATGTATACTCAGTCCCTTGACAAAACGTTCATCAGTATATTGAACTACATTTTATTCATAATTTCATACTAAACTTTTTCCAAGATTTTAATTAGGGTACATAGCATTGTTATACAAAAAGTTATGTCCATGCTAAGATATAAGTTGCAAAAGTACATAGTATACACATTGGGCTTGATCCAGACCTACGATGTAGCGCTGAGAGTACTAACGCTCACCGTTACATCGTGGGACTCCCCCTGACCCCAGCGTAGTTACCCTCGCTAACGCTGGCTGAAGGCTACCCTAACTTTAGCTGGCGTAAGCGAGGGTAACTACGCTGGGACGGCGACGTTAGTACGATAACGCCACCCTCCCAACCTCATTAACCCCAATTGTTAAACAGGTAGGCGCAAATTTAAAGTTTGCAGGGAGGTGCCGAACACCCTAGCACCGGCCCTGTCCCCCTGCAATCAACATGGTTTAGCCCAAGAGTAACTAATTTCAAGCACTTACTTAAGTCTGGATCCAGCCCATTATGTCATGAATGTATTTATTTAATTCTATTTATATTATTTACTAGTGACACCAGGGGCCAGATTCAAGGCCAGCACTAGCCAATTTATTACATACACCTAATCATTTGTTCCAGTATCTGTCATGGAATTTTAAAATAGTGTAAACCATGCTAGAGGAAATATATAAAGTAACAAAAAATGTACTATATGCAGCATAGAGAAATACAACTATTTGTGCCCTTCAGCAATTCATCTGCATTCCTATTGGCCTATCAGTAGCATGCCCATAAATACTGAATGAAAGGCAGACAGACTATCCAAGTATACATTGCTAATTATATTGACTTAACATCTGATGTCACACACTATGACTGCAGGGAAGAAGCTCAGTGCACTAGTCTCTCCCCTCTGCAGCATCTCAGTGGTTCATTATGAATTAGAAGCTACAGGGCGGAGAGACGGTCTCAGCCATGACCGCTGCTGCCTGCTGCCCACTGCGGCAGTAAAACTCTTGCTGTCCAAACTTTATAAATGGTCAGTCCAGACTGTGTGTTGCCCCCCATGACCAGATGGTGCTATAGGAGACTCGCCTAGACTGCCCATACCTAGGGCCGGCCCTGGCTAGATTTACTAAGCTGCTGGAAAGGAAAAGTGGAGATGTCGCCCATAGCAACCAATCAGATTCTAGCTATCACTTTCCTATTACGTACTAGAAAATGTCAGGTAGAATCTGATTGACATTTTTTCTTTCCCGCGGCTTAGTAAATTTGGCCCCATGTATAATGCATGTTGCAATTAAATGGAAAATAAGAATCAGTATAGTGACAAAACTGTAACTGTACTCGTGCTTTATGTTCCAAACACATGGACCAGTCTAAGGCAGTGCTTTGGTTGTGGATGCAATAGAAACTTTCCTGGCCAGTGGGCGCATCCCCATTTTTACCAGCGCCTTTAGCAAGTGCCATCTTGTTCAAACCTTTTTATGGTCCTGATGGAAATCAATGGTGTTACTAGGGTTGGTGTCACCTAGTGTGGTAATGCATGGTGTCACCTCAGTAGACCTCCTCCTTACTTTTAAATTGTAATTCCCACATATGACTGAATGCAATGGCAATAGTAGTGACATAAACACATGGCAAATTTAAAATGACATTATTATACACATAGCCTTAATGTTTTTACAATTACATAGTTTCATGTGGTTAAAGTGAATATTATTGTTTTTTTATTTGATATTACTTGGAAGTGCTACTTTAAATGAAGATTTTAAATTTGCCCTTAAGATAAACACTTTAAAACAAAGAATATGAAAAAAGAAAAGGTTAGTTTTGGTGCACTCACTTCTTATGTAATTAAAAAGCAATAAACGTTATTAATATTCACTAAAATGAACATAGTTTAGAAACATAAAAATGGCAAAAGCATGAAATAGTGAATAAAGAGAGAAATTTATTGTATTAAATAAATGATCCACCTCCATTTTTTATTCACATGAACTGGAAACTTTAAGGTAGGGTATTGGCATCGTCTGATTTGATTTTTAAAAAGATTCTTCATCTACTTAATAGCATTTGACAGCATAAAAAAAATTGAGTAGAAATTTATGGGAGATGAAAATCATTAGATTTTGGTGCTAAATCATGTCAGTGTGTATGCATGAATGATCATGCTCATTGTTACTTGAAATCATTGATATTTTTGTTGCATATATCGGATCTTCTGAATTTAGATGAAGTATGTGCCCACCTTTAGCCTACCTGCCACTGCCTCATAGTAGATAGTTATGTGTAGGCTTAGCATATGTCCTATTTTTGCTGTGATTGTCCTGGTTTGTTTTTAAGCCATGGTCAGTTTCAAATTTTGTCCTAGACAGATACATCTGGTGTTTGACTCTGCATCTTCCCTCATCCCTGACTACCATCCCAATACTGAAAGTGAGGCGCTTTGTAGAGAGAAGCAGAAAAGAAAAAAAGACAGAAGAGAAGACAGAAGGTCTGATAACTTCCTTTTCACACATACTTATTTATATATTTTGCCCACTGGAATCACCAATGTGGTTACTTGTTCATATGAACACCATTGAGGATTCCAGTGGGCAACAAAACTAAATCAAGAAAAGAAACACACCACGGATGCACTGTGTTTTTCCTGTCGGGGCTTAGAAATATTCAAAGTCCCAAAAGAGAGCCACTGCGGATGTGCCAGAACTTTAGCACGAGAACTAGCAGTGTCCGCAAACATCTTGCACATTATTGTGGGACTTCAACAGAGGGGTGAGCATTTGTAAATATTGTGTTTGCAGTTCCCAAGCTTGCAGCAAGAGACGCAAGCCTGGCTAAGTTAATGACTGCAGCATAGTTATTAGTAAATAGAGGCCTGTTGAACTGCAGGGATAGACAAATATAAAAAGTGCAAATAGGATGACTTCAGAGGTGATGTTTTGTAACTCAACTCTAAATTAGAGTTTGAAAATATAGCTATTCAGTATTTGTATGTAATAACAAAAATCAGCCAGAATTTTCCCTGTATGCATAAAATTCATTTGCACCCCTCGCATTGCAACATATTTTGTGCAGCTGCAGAATTGCACCTTTTGGTGCAATTACTCCTAGATATGGATTAGCCCTACTGTCAGTAAAGAACAGTTTAAGCGTGGCAGTCATTGTTGCATATTCACATTCAGGTGGCACTATGGTGTGGGTATGGTGCAACAAGTCCAGTCCTAATTCCACCCCCTAGGTTACAGCCTTTACAGCCTATTGACTAAACAGACACTGGCCAGGCAGCATTATTTCTACACTGCAATTAACTCAAATCTAAACCCATCTATTCTTTATACATTTTCAGCTCAATGAAGTGCAACATATTTATATAAAATGTTTACCCCTTCTTGCTTTTCAAACACTTTATCAATTCAATCTAGCGGACAATCAAAAGCACTATTTTGCTCCTTATAACTGGGCACTAGGCTAACAACCCATCCAATTATTTACAAAATAATTAAACTTAGGCTCTATACTATAATAATTGCATTAGGCATATCATTTGTGCCAGTCAGAAGAGTACTTAATGGATCAATAACTAACTCTGACAACAGATTACATAACAATGATGTAGAAAGTATGAACAGACTATAATGTGACACTGGACATGTGTTCTCTATTGCTGCTATGCATTTTAAAGATGATTTTGAACTACACGAACTGTCCATTAAGCCTGTTCTATAGCTTTTAATTTATTTATAATTAAACAGTTGCAAAAAGTTAACAAAATGAACAGATACAAAGCAAAGCAGCTTTAACAGCGCACAACTGAGAAGCGAGAGGCAGATGCACTTCCGGCGCTCTACACCAATAACATCGATAGCGCCTCTTATTACTGCGTTAGTGTTCTGCAGTAGGAAGTGCGCATGCGTGGTTTCGTCTGTCGCCAGCTTCCAAGATGGCGGGCACCAGTCTAGTGGCAGGAGATGTGGTAGTGGACGCATTGCCTTATTTTGATCAGGGATATGATGCTCCAGGAGTTCGCGAGGCGGTGAGTTCAGTAATTCCTTTGAAAATATGTAACTATTTTAAATATAGATGGTTTTATTGATATTGGTAATAGTCACATGTAACTTCCCGTAGGGCAGCACCAATCTTTCATATTCGTGTCTGTAATGCTTTAAATGCTCATTATAATCCTTATAAATATGTGTCAAGTATTGCACCGCAATGTTATATTAACTGATCTGATGCTTTATAATGGGCGAGTTGGCTCACAATTTGCAGTGTATGGCGCATGCGTCACATTTACAGGTAACTGGTAGTTTAGCAGAGCATGCTGACCAAACATTACAATGTGGGAGGACATACTATAGTATAACACCGTGCTGCTGATTCCTGTGTTGTTGGGTTTTGTTTTATTTTTGGGATGAGGGAAGGGAAGGGGAGGAGATGGACATTTCTGAGTAAAATTTGATTGTTTTCATTTCCATTTTCTTTCTGTTGTGACAGGTGTCTATTTAAACAATGCAGGTGACTTTAGAGTCTCATTGAAAATTGCTGATTTAGGAGCATGTCAATTCATTTGTGTTACTACTTAAAAGTGACTCGCATGTGCATTGACATCAGGAATTTAATGGAGTGTGGTTTTGCAACACTCTCTATTTTTGCAATATTTCCCTGGCTTTGCAAGTCATGTTATTTTAAGAGGAGTTAAGCTTTGAAAGGACAGCATAACATATATGCAATTACTTGGTGTCACAATCGACCAACCAGTACATCACTTTGATTTTGTCTACTAACGTGCACAAATAATAAACCCTTCTTTCAGCGACAAATTTTAACTAAAATCTATTTGTTTAAGAGAGCCCTGCAGAATACTAATGATGATGGACAATCTGGCAATCTTTGCATTGGACTAAAAGCCAAACATGTATTGGTGCTTTGGTGCTCCAAGAGAAATGAAAACCAGAATTTTATGCTATCAAACCTTGTGCTAGTAGTGAATATATATATATATCTATATCTATCAACATCAGACTTTATCAGCCCAATTGGTGACTATTGCAGAAGAACCCCCAGCTTGGGTTTTCCAACCGTACCTATAGTGCCTTACCTGCCCTTGGTATGACAGTGCTAAGTTTGTAGATGCCCAGTAAAAATCAAAAACTTAGGCTTACCAGACACTGGACCAGACCCCCATATCTTAAGCTACTTACGCCAGCTTCTTGTGTAAGTAAGTCTAACTATAACATCTGTTCATACAATTCCTTATGGTAGTAGATCCGGACTCCCTTCTGCTCGCCTAAACTCTGCATGGTGGGTGGGAGGAGGGACCATTCAAATTATACAGTGTGGACTGGCTTACAGACTTTTGCGCATATTATTGATCATACGGACTGCTGTAACGGAGAAGTGTTAGTACGGCAAAGTCCGCATGCGAGAGGGGAGTGACATGGATGTTCAGTTCCCTCTGACCTGTGAAATTTCAGGTCCAGTGTGAGGAATGTGCATGCAATGCTTTTGTAAATTAGCTGTAGTGCCTAAGGGCTGTCTCCATACTAATGTTAACAAATAGCTTTTTATAGATGATCATAATAATTGCTAAATCCTTCAATTTTCTATATACATAATGGTTTCTTTGGCCTTCTAGCTTTCAGTGAACTGTATAGATAAGTTATTTCAACAAACTGTGGGGTGCATGGAGGAATATATAGATATATAGATTAATTATAGTGACTAATTCATTTTAATTGTCCACAAAAACTGTCATAAATAGTATGGAGTAATTATATTTATTCTTTCTTGTTTTATTAGGCAGCAGCTCTGGTGGAGGAGGAGACAAGAAGATATCGCCCAACAAAAAATTACCTAAGTTACTTACCAACTCCTGATTACACTGCATTTGAGGTATGTTACTTTTTCATTTTTGCTTCTTTATGCATGTTTAAACCCAACCAGATCCTGGGGTAAATTTATTATATTTACAATAAGTTAATACATTTTGTCCTTTCGTTGTAATGTTGGGAACTATGAACCATTCTTGGTTCTGGTTTTCCCCTTGTTTCCCTGCATTACAATAGGATTTCTGGTACTTTTGTTTTTGCTTCTTTCCTATTGTGGTCCTTTTCTAGGCCTTATATTGTTGCTTGAGCTCTCTATGGAGCCAAATGTAATCTTTCCACATTCCTGTACTGTTTTATCTTGATAAATATAAAACTATGTGGAAGCAAGTTATTTTGTTTGCATTATAAAAAAGCTGCTGATAAATCACTTGAAATGGATTTCCCCATATGGTGGTTTTATAGCTTTAGGCTGGTGTCATGTGGATTTCCCCAATGCATCACATTTTTAGCTTTAGGTTGATGTCACATGTTTCCCCTACATGTGCTCTTTTATGGTTTTGGAGTGACATCACATTTTTGGATATTGCATCTTTTATTAATTGCAGTCTCTGGTTTCTCCTAATTGAATAGATTTTTATTATACAAACTAAAAGTATGTCACAAAAGACTGTTAATTATTTAAGACAAATATTAAAGAACAGATCAGTTTATTGACTAATTTCAATGGACAATATAGAAGTAATCTCAATTTTTGCGTCCTGGCCAAAAGAAATGGGATAAATCATTTTTTTTTGTAAAATGCCTTTGACATCACTGTTTTCCTACAGCATTTTGACATTGTGTCTTGGCACAACACACTGACGCTAATAGTGTACAGGCTAAGACTTCTCATAAGATTAGGAAAGTAGTAATAATAGTATGTCCATTCTAATAATCTAATATGCTAAATGTTGTTTTGTCCCCTACAGATTATAACCTAAAGGTTTTGCTGATTAGCAAGACTTTACAATTATATACATTGGAGGGTTGATTCAGAGTTTGGGGAAAAGTGTAAAGCAGGTGCGAGTGTACAGCTCAGCTATACCATTTTGCAAAGTAAGAGGGGCTAATTAATCTTAAGTATTTTACATGCAGAGAAAAATACTTCACAGAACTCAAACACTGATTAGATTTATGTTTAATCTATGAAATAGAGTTGAGCTAAGAAATTTCAGCTCTTAAATATAATTTTGTTCTCACAATGTAAATTTGCCTCCCTTTGCAGTTCAGCATGGTATTGTTCAGGTCTACACTTGCACCTAAAAAAAGGTGCAAATGCCACTCTGAATCAGCCCCTGGGGCTGATCTATAACTGCACTTACACCTAATTAAGGGCAGAACAGGCGAATAACTGCAAGGAGGTGGCAACTCTAAACTGAAAGCAGAACTAGGATTGAAAGGCGAAGTTTCTCAGCTCAACTCTAATTTACAGATTAAATGTAAAGCTTTGCCGTTTTTGAGTCTTATGTGCAAAAATAAATTTGTAAACATGCAAAAAAAAAAACCCTTCAAATTAATTAGCACCCCTCTCATTGCAAAATGGTTTAGCCGAGCTGTACACTTGCATCTGTTTTGCCCTTACTCCCAAACATTGGATCAGAACCATTGAGTTAACTATTTAATCATATCCATCAAATAATGTAAAAGTAATTAACAGATTTGTTCATTTTAGAGCAATTAACTATTTGATTGTAGAATTCTTATATCTTATTGGGCACAGACCGCAGATTTACAACTGAAGCCTGGGAAAAGCTTATTTCTTTTATATTACCTTTCTGTCTTTGCAGACAGAAATAATGAGGAATGAGTTTGAGAGACTATCTGCTCGCCAACCACTAGAACTTCTCAGCATGAAGAGGTAACACCCCTTCTCTGTTTCTATCAACATTAGTATGCTTGTGTGAAAAGATAGATAGATAGATAGATATACTGTGTTTGTGTGTGTGTAATATAAAATATATAAACCTGTGATTTTTTTTTTTCTTACATTCTGAGTACAGTGTGTATCAAACAATGGGCCTGATTCAATTAGAAATTCGCACTGCAATAGACGGGAAAAGGTTTGCGGTGCGCTTTTTGTGAAAGAGTTTGCGTTGCGCATTTTCCTGTGTATTACGATAGCTGATTTTCTCTGAGATGCGAATAAAAAAACAAAAAAAAATAGCACAATTGGCCTTGCGCCGCAACCGGGTGCGAGGCTAATTGAATCAGGCATAGTGTGTATTTTGTTACATATTAATAAATGTAACTTTTTTTTTTATTACTGCATTGGTAAAACATAATTTTCTCATTTAATATCAGTGCTACATTAACTATTTGAGACCTGTTTTTATTAATTATGTGGGCTTGCATATAGCTGTTCTTGTGAACCAAACTTTATGGTATATTTTTTTTTCATCCATTTGGGGAACACTATGACTTTGATGAGGATGAGGCACTGGAGCTTGTCACATTACCGTTATGAACTGTTGCGAATGGATGTGTTTAATGGAGCTGGGCTGAAACTTTACTATTAGCTTTTTTTTTCACCACCAGACTTTTCCACTGCTTGATTTCCTGTGTGGCTTGTGGAGCAGTTGAGGTGGCATTCTCCTGTCACCATCTCTGTGGAAATAAGATCATGTGCCCACCTCACTGATTTGAGACACTAGACATGTGTATATTCCTAGTTACAGAAGTTGTCTTTTTCTGATGTGAGGCAATTTAAGCATGGCTCATCTCATCTTGTGTTTTTTATTTGTTATTGTTATTAGCGCTCAGACAGAAGTTTCCACATTGAAGAAGCTTAGTCACAATGGATTAGATAGTAATAATCTTAACTTTTAGGAAGAGATTTCAGGCATGAATGTTGTTATAAAGTTGAGGAGCTGGTTTTAGTAGTTCCTAATGCAGTGTTGGCTAACCTGTGGCACTCCAGATGTTGTGAAACTTCAATTCCCAGCATGCTTTGTCAGGTATCCGCTATACTTCTGCAGTTAAGGCATGCTGGGACTTGTAGTTTCACAACACCTGGAGTGTAACAGGTTAGCCAACACTGATCTATGGCATCTTGTAAGATTTAAAAGATCTTGAATTTACAAGAAGAGCGCT
>WWET01003092.1:115470-132898 GCA_011038615.1 Limnodynastes dumerilii | reverse complement strand
CCCTCAATTTTTGAAGATTGTTTTGGAAGCCTGGAACAAACTTGTTTAGTTTGTAAGCAATATTACACTGCTTACTCCACACCAAGATCAGGGACCAGATCCAGACCTCCGCATAGTGGTCAACTTCTGCTCGTGAGTAGAAAAATGAACACATTTTGCTCTGTTGCATTATAGATATGGATCCTACAGCCTTCCGTAATGTAACACTTTCCTGGCATTGGGATGGGATACATACACAAGGTTGGAGGGGTGAAGGGTAATTGTACAGTAAGGGCTCTTTTATGCAATTTAGATTTCTGTACCATTCTCATTTTCCATGGGGACGGTGTGGAAATGTTAAGATAGGGTCCTGTTATCAGAAGTTCCTTTTGTGCATGGGGAATGGCCTCCCCTTGTACGCGAGGTAGTTAGGATGTGGTTGGGGCTACTCTAATCTCAGAGGCTGCAGTGCTTAAAGATTGCACGGATAGGAAGTGTGGCAATTTACTCAAATATTTCTAGTTCTTTGCTTGTACTCTTGAATTTCTGCCCTATGATGGGAAAATCCCTTGGTTCAGAGGTGCACAAGGTATCTGGTGGCACAGGCCAGAAAAGTCATGGTATGCCTATTTTCTCAGTCTGGCAGCCAGGTCCTGAATGGAGATCTGTGTTTCCAGGGTCTGTTTTTCATCAAGTGCAGTTGTGGAGGCTTGTCTTAGCCAGTTATTTAATCAAGATGAGGGCTCTGAAGTCAGTTTTTGCTTCAATATATACCACAAAGTATGTTAGACCTGAGTAGGTTGATGTGAAGACAAGGGTGTTAATACCCTTTCTTTCCAATTTACTAGGTATTCTTTAAGACGCTCATTAGGCAAGACTTTATCTAGGTTCGCTTAAAGTCCAGGTTTCAGACCTTTTGTTCCATATCTGTACTCCAGTCTCCTCATTTCTAGCCTCTGGAGTCTGTAGAGCAGGGGTGGCCAAACCCAGGCCTCAAGCACCACCAGCAGTGCATGTTTTCCAGGTCTCCTCAGATAGTCAGAGCTGAGATAATCACTACCACCTATAGATCTTTAATAATGTTTCAGTCAGTAATGAATACACCTGTGCCCCAACCTGGAAAACATGTACTGTTGGTGGTGCTTGAGGCCCAGGTTTGGCCACTCCTGCTGTAGAGCTTAATTTCCTATCTTGGAAAATGGCTTTTATAGCAGTTGCGTCAGCTAGGCTTGGTTTTGAAGTGAGTGCTCTGGCTAGTAGTTCTCTTTTCCTAACTGCATGAAAGATAGATCAGTACACAGCACAGTTCATTCCAGCCATGTCTTCATAGAAGAGGATTCAGCAGTAAGTAACAATACCATTTTTAGCACCTGCAGTTCTATTTTTGTATTTTATAACAATGGAGCTTTAAGTATTTAAAGTAATTTTTAAATTGTTCTTTTTAACCAATACACCACTAAGTTATATACCTTTCCTTTCTGAACAAATCCTGCATACAGTCAATTATTTGTCTAGATTTAAGTGTTCTTTGCTGTGCTGTACAGTTTCAATATTACAGTTAACTACAAAATATGTCATGCATCTTGCACAAACCAAAATAGTTACTAGTATGACTTGAATGTATTTCTTTTTCAGATATGAATTGCCAGCTCCTTCTTCAGGTCAAAGGAATGATATTACTGCATGGCAAGAATGTGTCAATAACTCAATGGCTCAACTGGAACACCAGGCAGTTCGCATTGAGAACCTGGAGATTATGTCCCAACATGGCTGCAATGCATGGAGAGTTTATAATGAGTGAGTTCAACTGCAATGAAAAAAAAAAAAATTACCTATTTTCTTTTTAGCATTCTGTAAATTTTATTTTTTACTAATAATTACTGAGTTACAAAAGTGTTGGACTATAAGGGAAAAATGTAGAATTAAGACCCTCTTTATTTTTGTTCTACTGTTCTATAAATGAATGCTTTTTATTTATTTCTTTTTTATAGAAATCTTGTACGCATGATTGAGTCTGCACAGAAGGATCTTCAAAAGTTAAGGTGAGCAAATATTATATTTTAAATTCTTTATGAGATCCTATACAGGGATAGAGCGATTTTACATGCATGAATGGTATATAACTGAGACAGGAGTGGACTAGTAACTTTTTTTTTTTTTCATCAATTATAGACTGAATAATTTCTCCTTTTCTTTTCTTGTTATACTTGGAAACACTTAATTTATCTGAACGTCAGAGGAAATCAAAAGTTAGGCACTGTATTGTATATTGAGATCACATTGTGAAATGCATTTATGACATGGCCTCCAAAAGTTATAAAACTCCCAATTCGTGTTGTACAAAAGCCTAGTTTTTTTAACGGTGGTTTTATGGTGTTTCACAGTCCCCACCCCCAACTTAAGTTTTGTGCAGTGTCAGCTCTGCAAAGTTAGACAATAGAGGGCACTAGTACTCTTGGTGTTACAGATGGGACTTAACAGTAGCAGCAAGATCATTACACGGCACTGTAACATAGGTGATGTTAAAGTTTTGCATTTACCAGTATTTCATATTGATATTACCTAATTTTTTTTTCCTTTCACAAAACTAGATATTAAATGATATGATTCCCTGTGTTCTAGTTGTGTGTTAGTTTTTTTGTGGCAGGGGGTCTATTCAGGTTTATATAAAATATTTTAGAATTCCGATCTTAAATGTACAGCATTTGAATTTTTCCTTTCACATTCAGAAAAAAGATTCAGGATTTGAACTGGCAGAGGAAAAACTCCCAACTTACGTCTGGGGCCAAGCTGAGAGAAATGGAATCAACGTAAGTATCTCACATATCATGTGTCTAATAAACTTTATATATGATGTTTGAACCTCCCCTCCCACCCATTTTCCTCTCAAAGTCCTGTCTGTGTGATCCTCCTTTTTGCAGTAATAGGTTTTTCACTTTACACATTATTCTAACACTTAGGTTTGTTGTTTTTGTTTATTCAGGTGGGTATCCCTTGTGAGTAAGAACTATGAAATAGAACGAGCAATTGTACAGCTGGAAAATGAAATCAATCAACTCACAAAATATGTCATGCATCTTGCACAAACCAAAATAGTTACTAGTATGACTTGAATGTATTTCTTTTTCAGATATGAATTGCCAGCTCCTTCTTCAGGTCAAAGGAATGATATTACTGCATGGCAAGAATGTGTCAATAACTCAATGGCTCAACTGGAACACCAGGCAGTTCGCATTGAGAACCTGGAGATTATGTCCCAACATGGCTGCAATGCATGGAGAGTTTATAATGAGTGAGTTCAACTGGAATGGAAAAAAAAAAATTACCTATTTTCTTTTTAGCATTCTGTAAATTTAATTTTTTGCTAATAATTACGGAGTTACAAAAGTGTTGAACTATAAGGGAAAAATGTAGAATTAAGACCCTCTTTATTTTTGTTCTACTGTTCTATAAATTAATGCTTTTTATTTATTTCTTTTTTATAGAAATCTTGTACGCATGATTGAGTCTGCACAGAAGGATCTTCAAAAGTTAAGGTGAGCAAATATTATATTTTAAATTCTTTATGAAATCCTATACAGGGATAGAGCGATTTTACATGCATGAATGGTATATAACTGAGACAGTAGTGGACTAGTAACTTTTTTTTTTTTCCATCAATTCATTCATCAATTTCATTTCTCCTTTTCTTTTCTTGTTATACTTGGAAACACTTAATTTATCTGAACGTCAGAGCATATTCAAAAGTTAGGCGCTGTATTGTATATTTAGATCACATTGTGAAATGCATTTATGACATGGCCTCCAAAAGTTATAAAACTCCCAATTCATGTTGTACAAAAACCTTTTTTTTTTATGGTGGTTCACAGTCCCCACCCCCCAACTTAAATTTTGTGCAGTGTCAGCTCTGCAACATTAGACAATAGAGTTACTAGTACTCTTGGTGTTACAGATGGGATTTAACAGTAGCAGCAAGATCATTACATGGCACTGTAACATAGGTGATGTTAAGGTTTTGCATTTACCAGTATTGCATATTGATATTACCTAATTTTTTTTTTCCTTTCACAAAACTAGATATTGAATGATATGATTCCTTGTGTTCTAGTTGTGTGTTAGTTTTTTGTGGTAGGGGGTCTATTCAGGTTTTTATTAAATATTTTAGAATTCCTATCTTAAATGTACAGTATTTGAATTTTTCCTTTCACATTCAGAAAAAAGATTCAGGATTTGAACTGGCAGAGGAAAAACTCCCAACTTACGTCTGGGGCCAAGCTGAGAGAAATGGAATCAACGTAAGTATCTCGCATATCATGTGTCTAATAAACTTTATATATGCTGTTTGAACCTTCCCTCCCACCTTTTTTCCTCTCAAAGTCCTGTCTGTATGATCCTCCTTTTTGCACTAATAGGCTTTTCACTTTCCACTCAT
Organism: Limnodynastes dumerilii; assembly: GCA_011038615.1. Lineage (NCBI taxonomy): Eukaryota > Metazoa > Chordata > Amphibia > Anura > Limnodynastidae > Limnodynastes > Limnodynastes dumerilii. Next base: position 128,487 of record WWET01003092.1, on the reverse strand, counting down.
TATATAATCTAGCATGGCGTTCTTGTGTACTGTTCAAAACGATTTATCTATTTGTTACACTATTGGTCTATTGCTTATGGTCTGCATTGACATGTTGAATGCAAGGCTTAATTTGTTGGACTGTGCTATAAATATTCTGGGAGACTACTTTCATGATGTGTATAGCACACGATAAAGAAAAACACATCAAATGGATAGGTACACATTATTCTAACACTTAGGTTTGTTGTTCTTGTTTATTCAGGTGGGTATCCCTTGTGAGTAAGAACTATGAAATAGAACGAGCAATTGTACAGCTGGAAAACGAAATCAATCAACTCAAGCAGAATGATGGAGAGAACAAAGAAAATATCCAGGATTATTAATTGTAGTTCCCCAAGTTTAACTTGTCCACACTATATTTCCCTCAGGCCTTTCTGACTGTAATGATATTTTTCTCAATATAAATTACTTGTTAGGTTTTTTTCTTTGTTGGGGAAGGGGAGGGTCAGTGTTTGTTTTGTATATGAGATGATGTCTAGGGTTTAATGAAACCCCCTTTTTTTATTTTCTTTTTGCATGAATAAAATATTTTTTCATACTGATTGTTTTAAGTGTTAGTCTGTACAAACCATTGCAAAGATATATTTCTCAGTGTTTGCTTGGGAAAAATACCCAACAACATGGAAGCTCTAATAATTGTAGACAGTATGCATAGCAAAAACTAGTATTGTAAATTTTATCAAGCATCTCTTCCCCTCTCCCCTAAAAATGTTGAACTGTTTATGTAAGATGGATAATTAACGTTAATGCTGCACAGTAATATATAGACTTGGACAATGTCTTTATTGACACCCTTTCAAGCTTAACTTGTTATGCCTTTCATATATATATATATACTATTTATCATATTTGATTTAATATTAGTCACTTCAATCACCTGTTATACATTTAAAAAAAAAAAAGTTAATTTATAACACAGACTAAAAAAATAGACCAGAGGGTGCGATGTGTCTGAAATATTGCAAACTTTCATTTACTGTTAGTAAGTAAAAATAAGTTTGTCAGACTGACAATGCATGAATGTGCAAAATCCTATTGTGTAAATGCAAATATAACAACTTCTGAAATCTGGAGCTGTAAACTGCTGATTTGTTTAGTTTATTTAAAGGGTGGATCTACTGTCCCAGTGGAGATTATTTTCAAAGCACCAAGGCTATGATAAGTGAGAGATGAAATTATAGGCCTTGACAAAAATAACATGGCATTATGTATTGCAAACAAGCAAAGGGGAAAAATAAATGAGAAATTAACCATTTTCGATCCAGATGTCTGGGATTACTGTATGTTAACATATATTATAGACAACATAGGTGTATATAAATTGTTAGAAAAGGTACAAAAGAAAGCAGAGGAGGTGTGAGGAGGAGATATGATAAAACACAAGCTATATGGAGTCACTCCAAGGCTTGCTAAGTGTGCAACAGAAATATATTTATGCGATAGTTCAGAAGTCCTAGATCTGGCATCAGCATTCCCTGCAGAGCACCAAATCTAAATATTTGGATTTTTATAAAGCAAGAAATAAACCGGAATGTAGACCTCTGAAAAAAATAATTGTATAAATGGATTAACATGTACCAAATAGAAAATACTGTATGCTACTTAGCTGTTCTTCCATTCTGATACTTTCTAGATCAACGGTATATAAAAGGAGGTGTTTTAAGGACACAATATTAGAGATCAATTTATTTCAAAATTTGTGGCCATTTCACTTGATTTTAAATACATAGTTACCTCTATCACCCCTCAAGAAATTGGACAAAAAAAATCATATGAAATAAACAACACTAATATAATGATTGTTGCTTTTAGGAGAAAATGCTTAATATGTATATCATTCCTACAAGGTTTGTTTTACTTAAAGCATATGCTTTCAAAAACATCTGTGGAAACTGCTCTATTTTGATAGGGCCGTTCTCTCCCAGCCAGTTTTAAACTTATACCTCGATCCCCAGAGCAGTGCTCCAAAATTTTAACCCTGACCCTTCCCTTACATTACCCTTCCCCACAGCCTAACCCTCCCTTCTCCCTAGCCTGACCCTAATACTCCCTTCTCTATAGCCTAACCCTCCGCTTCTATGGCCCTAACCCTAATCCTCCCAACACCTTTTTTTTTAGGTGCAAGTGTAGACCTGAGCAATACCATGTTGAACTGCAAGGAGAGGCTATTTTTAAATTGTAAAACCAGAATTAGAATTAAGAGGTGAAATTTCTTAACTCTTTTTTTTTATAGATTAAACATAAAACTATGTAGGATTTCAGTTCTATATGCAAAAGTAAAGTATTCAACTTGCATGCAAAAGATTTCAAATTAATTATCACCCCTCATACTGCCAAATGGGCTAGCCGAGCTGTACACTTAGGCCCGGATTCAGACTACGGACATATAGCATATACGTCCGTAGTTCACCGTTTTTTGCTACTGCGCATGCGTAGTAAAATTTTTATTTAATCTACAAATCTTTTTGTTACGTAGATTGCATATATGCGGTCTTAAAGTTATATCAAAAGGTGTGAAAATGTGGCAATTTTGCCAGACATAAAGGGGCTTTTTTAGGTGCAAGTGTAGACCTGAGAAATACCATGTTGAACTGCAAGGGGAGGCCAATGTTTATTGTGAAAGTAGAAATAGAATGGAGAGATGAAGTTGCTTGGCTCAACTCTAATTTATAGATTAAGATAATGTTATGTAGTTTTTGTGTTCGATGTGCAAAAATAATGTATTTTCCCTGCAAGTGAAAGATTTAAAATGAATTAGCTCCCCTTGCTTTGCAAAATGGTTTAGCCAAGCTGTACACTTACACCTGTTTTTCCCTTACTCCCAAACTCTTAATCAGCCCCAAAGTGATAAATGATGTCTGTCTGTCTGTCTATCTATCTATCTATCTATCTATCTATCTATCTATCTATCTATCTATCTATCTATCTATCTATCTCTATCTATCTATCATATATAAAATATGCAGCTGGTGGAACTGAGTAAGGACAAGGTCATAGAGCCCTGGATGAATGTGTTTAATCTTAGAGCTTTCCCTTGGGAAATCAATGTGTCTATGATCAGGGCAATGGGGAGTTTTCTGGCAGCATGCCATGTGTCTCCTGCATTCTACAGCTGTGAAATTGAGAGGTGGAAGGACTTGACCAGACTAGAGACAACACTAGCAGAGATAAAAAAAAAAAAAAATGCACAAGGGAATCCAGGAATGAAAAAACGTTAAGAAATCAGCAGGGACTTTGGAGGGTTGACAGGTGACAGGAAAAATGAAAAGCCAGGAGCAATTTTATGAAACATGGAAATCTTCTGAGAATTCTTAAAAGTCTTCGTAATTGACAGGCTGAGAAAATGATTCAGCTCTGCTTGCAGCATATTCTGGTTGCTCTAAGCTTAGCATGTACAGATGTTTCTTCCAAACTTATAGGGGCTGTTTCAGAGTTTGGGAGTAAGGGCAGAATAGGTGCAATTGTATAACTTGGCTAAACCATTTTTCAATGTGAGGGGTGCTAATTCATCTCAATATAACATACGTATGTGTAAATAACCAACACATATTTGCATGAGTAGCCAAAATAACATTAGATAACGAACAAATAATTAATGCCCTATATAAAAAAAAAAATGCAGATCCTATTCAGTGTCAATCATGTAGTATTTCTCCTGCAAGTTTAACTTATTAGCACCCCTTAGGTTGCAGTATGGGTTGTCCTGATGTAGATTTACACCTTTTTGTTCAGCCCCATATTTCTTTTTTATAGTAGATTAAAATAGCATGACACAGAAATATGTAATGTAGGTATAAGATGAGAAATGAATTGCAATGTTTGGCACAATATTTTGTCAGGTTGTTAGTGACTTGATTTGCACCAAAATCTGTTTCTTATGTTCCTGAAAATCATTCTTGTTCTTTAGATATTTCTGACCTGTTTAATGAAGAAAGAATCAAACTGACAGTGGAGACATGTCAAATATTTAGATGCTATGGCTAGATATCTGTTATTTAGTATGGGTAGAGCTGTAGCTAGGTGCCAAGGTGCCCAGAGCAAGGGTTTGTACTTGATTGAGGCCAAGGCCAACATGTTAGATGCATCCATGGCTACTCTAGTTGCGCAGTTGACGTCTTGATGTAACATGCACAATGCTACCAGAACCAGTTCTCCTGGAGCTGGCAGTCTGTCAATGATTAAACAGGTGCCAGACTTCAAGTGCCTCTGGCTTGAGGAGGTCAAGCTCCTCCAGAACTGGCCTCCCTAAACCCTTGATCACTAATATCCTAAAATCAGGATTTTTTAAAAATGTATTTTAAGTATAATAACTAAGTTATATGCATTCATTTGGAATAAGTCTTGACAAATGTACATTTTTTCTTTTTACTTCTCTTCTCTTCCAGAACATTACACTTTAGAATCTACACACAAAGTTGTTTTGTCTGTATTTGATATTGATATTAATAAATACACCAATGTAAACTAAAAGGAATTCTGTATACCTGTGCTACACAATAAACTACCTGCACAAAGTGATTTAGAAACAAAAGTACAATTATAGTCAATAAAATAGAAAAAACTCTCACTGGGTTAAATGGTGATTTTTTTTTCCCTATATCATAGTCTCTCTAATGTCACAATACTTTAATTTCCAAATTCCGTGCACTTTCTTTTTCTCCGCAGTTCCTTAATGGACTTATAAAACAAGAAGAGACACCATAGGGCAGGTATAGTTTTAAAAAGAAGGATGCTATGGATAATTACACTATTGTGGTTATTGATATTAATACTGTAATATAACGGGAGGATGATCCCCCTATAGAAAGCTACTCAATGTAAATCCTTTGTAGGTATTCTTTCAGGGGTGGTTTTAATTCTTATATAATGCAATCAATATTGTCCCATATAAAATAATTTTATTGTTATTCCATAAAACACAGAAAAATTAGGGGGACATTAAAAGAGTTCAAGGTTAAAAAGGTTCCATAAAACCACAACTATAAAATTTCATTAGAAAAAGTTATATTCTCATGTAAAAAAAATAATGACAGTCCTTTTATGAAACAATATCCTAGACATTTCCCCATTCTTCTGTTAAACCCCACATAAGGTCTCCTACCAACTCCTGAAGATAGAAACAAAGGCTGGCAAAGAAGCTGATGATGGTTCTGGATTCCACCACGAGCAAACAAAATCCTGGGAGCATGCAGCAAAAAAGCCTGTGGAGGATAAAACCCTTCCTGCTCCAACGCATTTCAACTAGTAAAATCTTTTTCAAGGCAAGTAAAGGACATGTGGGGTTTAACTGCAGAAGGGGGAAATCTCTAGTATATTGTTTTATAAAGGACTGTTTTTTTTACTTACAAGAGAATAGAACTATTTGTTTTATGAAATTTTATAGTTGTTGCTTTATTAAACTATTTTGTGATTTTGTTTCTAAATCTATTTATACAGTTAATTTATTGTGTAACGCAGGTATACAAAATTCCTTTTGTTTTACATTGGTGCATTTACAGTTTGTGAACCAGAGGGTGGGATCTAGAAACAAAATCCTGGGAGCATGCAGCAAAAAAGCCTGTGGAGGATAAAACCCTTCCTGCCTCTAACGCATTTCAACTAGTAAAATCTTTTTCAAGGCAAGTCAAGTCAAGGACATGTGGGGTTTAACTGCAGAAGGGGGAAATCTCTAGGATATTGTTTTATAAAGGACTGTTTTTTTTTTCTTACAAGAGAATAGAACTATTAGTTTTATGAAATTTTATAGTTGTTGCTTTATTAAACTATTTGACTATTTTGTGATTTTGTTTCTAAATCTATTTGTACAGTTAGTTTACTGTGTAACGCAGGTATACAAAATTCCTTTTGTTTTACATTGGTGCATTTACAGTTTGTGAACCAGAGGGTGGGATCTAGAAACTCTCTACACCTGCTCTCACATAGGTAGGTGCTGGGGAGGTCCCACATTCTTTCCATTCAATTATATTATTATTAGTTTGCTATGATTATAATGATTAGATGGTTAATAAACAGGGTGCATGTAAATAAGAAGATGAATTGCAATATAGTAGGGTGATGAGACCATAATTAGCATCTTTAAAAATTAAAAGAGGGTTTTTAAAGAAAAAACCAAGGGCCATAAACATCATATACTTTATTCATTCATTTTTAAAAGAATTAAAGCATAAAAAAAGCAACAGCGATATATAAGGATCATTAACACCAGCACAAATATATTGCAAACACTTGAGTACAAAACATCATATTATATGTTCAAGGAGTACAGATAGAACCTAAGGAAAACACATTAGCTAATATTGTTACATTAGCACAAACAAGTTATGCATTTACATATACATAAGATAAATCTCAATGGACACACGTAATACTCAGCCCAGTCCTGTGTCCCAGGTTTAAGTACTCCTTATGATTCCAAGGATCTCAAGTTGGCATGTAATATAATGCAGATCAGAGCACCTTAATTTAATCCAGGGGAGAGGCTATCCCTGCTCACAGGCTAGTGACCTCACGGTCACGCTTCCCCCTTTCCGGGTAGGTAACTTACCCTATACTACCTTGGAAATGGTGCTGTTTGCACTTAAAGGCTGACGGTGTAAGTGGGTCCCGGTGCACACAGGATTCGCCACTCACCACGCGTTGCGCTAGCTTTGTCAATAGAGATGATGATCTGCAGGTGATAGCCACAGCTGGGTTTAAATAGTAACACTGACTAATCATAAAGAATCTTGTGTGTTCCGAGGAAAACACCTGCAGTAATAAAATAAGCAATAAGTACAGAGAATTTGTCATCTATAATATTAAAAATAACTTATGTTACAAAATAAACATCTGGTTAAATGGTTAAAATAAATGAGTGCTGACTAATTTCAATAATTTAATATCATAGATCGCCAAACATATATTAGTCTGTCATATCCAATTATCAGTAGACATAAAAAAAATTTAAAAAATGTATTGAATGGACATTTTAAAGCCATAAAAAGATTGTTCACATTATATATAATACTAGTTTAACAACCCTTCTTTTTCAATAATTTTTTACGTCTGATATATATATTTATATATACATTAATATAGACACAATGCTAGTGCATGTAATTACCAGTGCCCTTAAAGGGAGCTTCTATTCTAAAGAAGTAACGTAAGAAAGACAGTGTCATGTTATTATATATGGAATGAAAATCTACAAGAAGAATTGATAGAATTTCAGAAACTGTAAGCCAATTATTCAGTTTCGTACTATACAAGTGAGAGCAAAAAAAGCCAAATTATTATTCAAGCAAAAATTCATTTTACTCCCAGTACTGGTACATTTATTTATCATAGCTCTTAAAGAGATAATATCCCAAAATTCCAATTAGGAAACATAACAAGCAAGGAGGTAAGAGCTACATATAATGATAATAGATGTTAGCATAAAAGGTGTAAAATATCAGTTAAGTCGGACGCACAGTAATGGACAGACGTATATGTTGATATTACATAGAGCGACATTGGCAAATAGCATTGTAATTCACTATCTTTATAAAAAGGAAGTAAAAGTACTTTGTTCATTAAGCCCTTTAGGGAAAACAGTATTAAGCAAAAATATCCATTTTTGTTCTTTTTGCAAAAGTAATTTATCTATGTCACCTCCACTAAGTCTCGGGTGTACCTTCTCAATTATAAAGGCTTGAAGTTCAGATGGGTCCATGTTATAATATTTTTAGAAATGGCTTGCTATTGGTTGCAATATTTTCATTCTAGCCACCTCTTTCTCACTATTCGTAACTGAGCCTATGAGTTCTAAGCGCCTGATTTTGAATTTTCTCAGTGTCTTGCCTACATATCGAAATCCACATTTGCAGCTTAGGACATAGACCACTTTTGAAGTATTGCAGTTCATCATATTTAATCCTATGTACCTGACCAAACCTGTCCGTGGTTTGTGTTGTTTTAAACCATATATGAATAGACCTTACATGGAAAAGAACCTTTAACAGATGGGTTGTCATTTACTGATCTTCTCTGAAAGTGACCAATTTGTCACTCAAATTTCATGCACGCCTTCAGGTGACATTAATTCTTTTACCTAAAATGTTATTCAAATTATCATCAGTTCTCAATATTGGTAGATTTTTGTTTAAAATCTTTTTTAATTCCCCAGGCATCATCATTATAGTCACTAATAAATCTAATAGTATGGGAATCAGACTTCAAGAATTTTTTAGGGTACAACAATTGGTCACAATCCGTATTTAAGGCCAACTTAAACAGCAAGATAGATGTTTCTTTTTATAGCCTTTGCTTTCTAGTCTATCCTGTAGTTCACTTGCTCTCTGTATAAATGTAGTAACAGGAGAGCAGTTCCTTCTAACTTTTAGATACTCACCCTTAGGAATGGCATTCAAAGTGGCAGGGGGATGTGCACTTATATTGTGCAAAATGCTACTGGTTGCAGTTTTTTTCAGGAACAAATCTGTGCTTATGTTTCCCCCTTTAGTATTCATAATCGTGACATCTAAAAAAATGTATGCTTTTTTCACTGTATTCCATTGTTAACTTTAAATTTAGAGTGTTAATATTTAAAATTTTAATAAAAACTAAAAGCAGGGAGGGTTCACATTGCCATAGGATAAAGATGTCATCAATATACAGAAGCCACATGAGGATATGATTGCTATTATCCTTATGGGCTTCTGTAAATATGACAGCCTGTTCCCACCACCCGAGATACAAGTTCGCATAGGTGGGGGCACAGACTGTCCCCATGGCGGTGCCCCTCACCTGCAAATCAAAACAACTGGAAAAGTGAAAAACATTCCTAGTTAGTATGAGTTCCAATAGTTTAAATAGAAAGACACTAAAATAATCAAAGTTGCCCATACGTAAATGGTACTCAAATGGTACACTAGCAATTCCAGCCCTGTGACTGATACTAATGTAGAGTGACTCAATGTCACATGTGACCAGGATTGTGTCTGATGATACCTAAAATTCTTTTACATTTGTGGACAATTGGTAGCAATTATAGTGTGGCTACTTTTGGGTGTGTACACTCTAAAAATTTAAAGTCTGATTCCGCAATAATCTTTTTTTAACAGTTAATATCAAGTTGCTGTACATTCTCTGATAATCAGTCATGGGGTTAAACAAAAGTTTAGCATAACATGTTGTGTCCTCTAATTGCCTTTTGGCCTCCCGGATGTAATCGTGCACCTATCATAAGACAATATTTCCCCCCTTATAGGGGGGTTTAATAATGATATCTTGCCAATTGCTCATTTCATTTAAGGCCCTGAATTCATTCTTAGTTAAATTATGTCTCCTATTTCTAGAGCTGAGATATAAATTATTTAGCTCATGAGACACTCCATCTCTGAATGCTTGTATAATAGGATATTTAGAAATATCTAGAAAGAAGAAAGATTTTTTGGTTAAGCTCAAGATTTTTCTTTAATAACCCTCTTTTTTTTGTTTTGGCATATATTGTATTAGCCATATAGTAGCACTCAGAGTGCAGTCTCGATTATATTGTATTAACCAGCACAATTCCAAATTCTTGTCTCTTTAAAAAATTTTTTATGATTTCCTCTGCGATAACTGTTAAAAATGCTCTAATATAAATATAAAAATAGTTTTTTTACTACAAGTATTTACACTGGCATTAGATAGCATTTAAAATGCCCTTGTGGAAATAAATCACTGTATGCATATGACTTTCAGACATAAATCACTTTATAAACTGAATCAGTGATATTTGTCTGTATTAAAAAATAGTAAAAGAAAGGTTAAAGCCCAATACCAAAAACTACTGTTGTTGTTACCATAATCTCCCCAACCATCCAGAAATGATTAGAATCAGCCCAGCAATTGTCATTCCCTACCCTACATAATTATCACCTAATCTTACTAATTATCATAATGGGCTCCATTTACTATAAGATAACTGTCTTTTATGTGATAGCGACTGTTTTCATGTGGCGACAAGATCGGATGGGATCATCGTGTGGTGCTCGCCGGATACGTATTATAAATGCTTACGTTACTCTTGCCAGGCTCGCACCAAGCCTAAGAGGGAAAAGGCAATTTATTAGATAAAAAAAACTAAGTGTTTGTTAGTTGTTCAGTTTCAATGAAAATAACTTTGGATGGCATTTCTAAGCATATACTTGGCCTAAATTAAAGTGTTATTTCTAATTTGCATTACTGATTTGTTAAGTTTTAAATAAAACCCTATAGTATTACATACTTAGCAGCTGGTTTGGACCAGAGGGTATATGTCCCCCAGCCTAACCAACCCCTGCCTGTCACCTAGATCATGTACATCTAAATATCTTACTTGAATATGCTCTGTGGGCTGAATCCAGATCTAGGTTGCCAAGGCAGATTCCTGCTTGATCCAGTCTTTCGTACAGGTGAGGAAAGGCCACATATGACGTAAAATCCAAGAACCCTACCTTAAAGCATATGCAATGTCTTCACTTAAATGGGGACAGCACAGAAGTCTGGATAGTAAAGGGTTTAGCATGTCTCATACTATTTACATAATACTCACCTCCCGCATAGTGGAAAAGCTTTACACTTTCTGTCTCTGCACCGCCCCGCCATCAAAAAATGGGTTTAGGATGTAACTCTGGATTAGAGGCTCCAGATCCATTCTGGGATGTAAATGTGGATCTGATCCTGTGTAAAAACTGTTATCGGCAATCCAGCCTAACCAACCCCTGCCTGTCACCTAGATCATGTACATCTAAATATCTTACTTGAATATGCTCTGTGGGCTGAATCCAGATCTAGGTTGCCAAGGCAGATTCCTGCTTGATCCAGTCTTTCATACAGGCGAGGAAAGGCCACACAATAAACCTTGGCCCAGAGTTTATGGGGCTTGCAGATACTTACCATGGCTTTGCAGCAGCAAATATTGCCGGTATTCTACTACCGATACTTGCAGTTTAGAGCTACACATTAACGGGCCAATGCGCACGGCCCACTGTCAATGCAGGTCCGCAGCATCCCACCCTCTATGTGACATCACTTGTGATGTCAATTAGGGGTCGGGGCATCACAAATGTGCCTGAGGCTACAAAATGTCTGGCAGCAGCCCTGAAAATAACTATAGCAGATTTAGATGATACAGATCATAGCTTCTGAGTTTATCCTTATAAAAGGGAAGAATAGCGGGATAGTAATCATGAGTTAGTAATTAGAGACAGTTTTAATGATTACTGTATTATACACATAGAGGTGTGCACAAGAAATATTTTAAATACCACCAATAGCCTTTATCTAATGAGTCATTAAGAACTGCATTTAGCAAAGACACAGAAAAATTACACATTATACTTTCCTTTTTTAGTTAGAAGCGCTGATTGTTATTATTCCTATGCACTTCCTGTAGTAAGCTTCACAGTGCATTTACTGGGTATCTGCTGTATTAAGGGTAATCATGGATTACAGATTACAAATCATTTTTAAGAATGGAGTCTCCTGCTGTTACTCTAAATCTGTTCCATCTAATATCATTAAGTTAAGAACATGTGCTTATAGACAAACTGATGGATTTCTCTGTAATACCCGATTAGTTTCAGATATTGTGGGAATAAAATAAAAAGCTATTTATTCAGATTTACAAATATAGTAATTAAAGTCATTCCAACGTAAGAACTTTCTCTTTTTTTTAACTAATGTACATGATTTTAACTCCCTCCCTTAGAATAGATGCTAAGATGTTGAATACTAGACTATTTTGGAAAAATATGTAAATTTTTCAATTCTTCATTACCATGTGTAGCAGAGTTAATTCTGGTACTTTGCTTGAGCGTAAATTTTTTATGTGCTTGACAAAAATTTCACAGAGAAAAATAAATTATACTTAGCAATGAGTCCTGTCCAGCAGCTGAGCTGTGTCACGAGGGACTGATTCATTTTTAGATTGAATACCTTGACTTTCTGATCCAGAATGGATAGTGCATACTATTAGGGCAATTCAGACCCTAGCACCTCGCTCCAGCCTCCATCCACATACATTTTGAGGAGCATTTTGAAGTAGTCAATGTGCATCAAGGGCCAGATTTACTAAGCTGTGGGTTTGAAAAAGTAGAGATGTTGCCCATAGCAACCAATTAGATTCCAGTTGACATTCTCTAGTATGTGATAGGAAAGTGAGAGCTAGAATCTGATTGGTTGCTATGGGTAACATCTCCACTTTTCCAATCTCGCAGTTTAGTAAATCTGGCCTTAAGTGTGAGCTGGCACAAGAGAGCCTGATCCAGACCCAAATGCAGATTTACTTACCAAAGTTTATGGCTAAATATTTGCACCAGCCATAGGGCATGTCTATGTGCAGAAAGCTGTTGATGGCTGACATTGCAGTCTATTGTGTGTATTCAGTGATCCGTTTTTGCGGGAAGTTCCGTGCGTATTTTTAGGATTGGATGAACTGCGCATGCGTAGTAACTAAATGTACGCAATCTACGTTGATTTTACGCACGGAAGTCCATTAGGCACGGACTTGTGATTCGCACGTGAGAAAATACGTACGGAGGGGTGTGGTTATAATCCGTTCGGAGACAGATACGTGAAATTGGGTGGGGGGAGGCATTTAAATGACCGTTTGAGGGCGTGGTTAGTTAGATACGCATGTACGGAAGTATTATGCGCTTGGAACTGCACACTTATAGATAAGGGTGGTCGAGGCACTCGTCAACCTGTCCGAGTGGTGACTTGCAACTTCAGTGCGTATATTTGCGTACTTTTAGCAAACGGATCTCCGAATACGGCCCTATATCAGATTATGTTACCTTTAAACCTTAAAGCAATACTAAAGGTATAAGAGTTCTGCATTTTAACTGTACACAACAGCAGGGCCGCCATCATAAATTGTGGGGCGGGGACTGACAAAATATACACACACACACGAACACACATGTCAGATGTTTGTGTGTGTGTGTATATATATATATATATATATATATTTTTTTTTACATACACACT
>WWET01003092.1:81580-105938 GCA_011038615.1 Limnodynastes dumerilii | reverse complement strand
ATTTTATAACTTTTGCTTATTAATTAGAATTAAGTATATTATTGTCATGTTAAAATTGAGACCATGGACAGGATTCACACAACCACACATTTTCAGTGTGTGCGGGGGTGTTTAATTCCACACGAGACAGGGGAGTGTCACTCCTCTCTTTCATGCGTAAAAGTGTGACTTACAGTACCATAAGGCAGCCTTAAGTCACACTTGCGGATCAGCAGTCCAACCGACCGACCACTGATCTGCTTATAAGTGGAATATTCATCCCACACTGTAAAATTTAAATGCTTCCCCCCACCCACTTTAGTGTGCAGAGGGGAAGCAAAGCCACTTTCTACTTAAATTTCATCGTACAGAACTAAAATAAACCGTACTAAAATAACGTAACATCTGGAGGGCACATGCGCCCTCCTGTCCATACAGCCCACTTACGCATTTTGCATGCGTAAATGGGCTATCGTTCTCATCTTTGGCGGCTTTATTGAGTGTTCCCTGACCTATAGAGTAACAACTGATTTTATAGTAGACCGAGATTCCAGTTTCAAAATTGAAATTAAATGCAAATCTATCTGAATCACCTAATATTATTTGAAGAAAATAGATATATATTATAGATATATATATTTCATGTGATAGCTTTAGCTTCTTCCCATTCCAAGCTGGGGCCAGATTTACTAAGCGCCAGGAAAGGAAAAGTGGAGATGTTGCCCATAGCAACCAATCAGATTCTTGCTCTCACTTTCCCAGACCCTCCAACATTACCCATTCCATTAGGTACAATTTAATCCGCTCCTGCGCTTCCAACTGTCACTCACCTGGTTTAAATGAACTAATTGATATTTAAAAAAAACTATTTGCCTCTTCAACAAAGGTGGTGGCCATAGTAACTGACAATTGGAAACTGAGGAGCAGAGTATTTTGTACCTAATGGAATGGGTCACGTTGGAGGGTATGCTTTCCTATTACATACCAGAAAATGTCAGCCAGAATCTGATTGGTTGCTATGGGCAACACCTCCACTTTTCCATTCCCGCAGCTTAGTAAATCTGGTCCACTGGTCACTTTACTGTAAACTGTTATCTGATTACCTTCCTCCATTGATCACCTGGCAAAGTGTTTATTGCAAAAATATCACTTTAGGGCAACTATACATCTGTTTAAACTATCGGCCAGCATCAGCTGGTCTGATCTGGAAGGAGCAAACTATGGGAGCGAACATCCCCTGCTCACAGCGGGATACAGGAGCTATCTTATCACTTTGTCAGAAGCTGCAACTTCAAAGCCATTCCAAGCTTCCTGAGAACCAGTTCCAAGTCATGAATCATATGTTTGCAACATGATCCCCAGCCACCTTTTATGTATAAAACACCCTCACTTTGGACAATACACTGGCAGAGTCCTGGAGACACTCTAGCCTTGCCAGGCGAACTACATCGGCTGTATTGGTGATATAACTGAAACTCTGTCTCTCTTCCCTTTTCTCTGCTTGTTACTATAGCTGTTTACCTTTAAATGTTAGCTTTGTGATCTTATTTGTTCAGTTAATGTGCACTAGCTTCTGCTATTTCATTGTCATTATTTCTGCCATATTGGAAGTGGATTTATTTTCTGTTATTCTACACATTTTATTAAAGATCATTGTTAATATATATGACCACAAGGATTTAATAAGCTGCTGCGGTCGGAGCTTTGAGCTCAGGGGCACCTGAGATTTGACTACACTGTACAAATGAAATACAACCCTCCATGTGAACATGCTTTACACATGCCGCCCAGTCCCACCCTGCCATTGGGAAGACTTCCAGCACGGACGTTTGGAATGTGAGGATCCAGATCCATGCTATAAGTCAGTAATGTGTATATGCGTAAATAAAGAGTGAGGCTATTTTCTGTCTGCAGCCTGTGGAAAATGGCCACATCTCTTAATGCTGGATCTGGTTCTATGTTCCCAGTGTATAAGGTGAGTTTTCCCAGTGTATAAGGTGAGTTTTCACAAATTATTTTCCTGGAGAAGGATCTTCGAGTTGGTATCAGTCAACCCCACAGTCAGGTTCCAGTCAATAAGCGTCAGTTAGCGTTAGTATGGAGTCAGAGGTTCACCCCACATGGCCAAGGTGGCAACTGAAGTCAGAAGACTGACAAGCATGAACAGATGGACAAGACTCCACAAAGGGCTATAGCACACCCCTCACCATAACCAAAAATGACAATACTAAACACAAACTAAATACTCCTGATGAATCTGATAACCTTAGCACAGAACAACAAAGACATGGACAGACGGAAACACAAATAGAAAGAGGGTATTCTATATCCATATATCAAATTCCATAAAGCACAGTAAGGTAAAAAGGATGAATTACACAGAAAGGGTTAACAGAGAACTGGCAATAAAGTGCATACACAGCAATATAATTGTCAGGAAACATAGGGCTGTATTAGCAAAAATCGTTTTCATACGTTAATGCCCTTTTTCATGCGAAAACGAGCATTACTGCATGAAAACGAAGTTAAGGTTATTTTCAAAGCATGGATCGCCATGGAAAACTGCAGTTTCCATGGTGATCCGTGCAAATACCAAATGACCTCGCCGGCCCATTCTTTCCAGTGCGGGCCGGCACTTCCTTATATTTACTAACCCTCAGAGTAGAGTTTTACACTCCACTATGGTAGTTTAAATAATGCCAGCTCAGACTGGCGTTAAGGCTTCTATTCCAGTGATCTCCCTATACAGTATAACCCATATATATATGGGGAGACTGTTGGAATATATGGAAATTGTGGATTTATTAGAAATATATATATATATATATATATTTTATTTTTTATCTGCAAACCAACTCTGCAAACCAACTCTGCAAACCAACTCTGCAAACCAACTCTGCAAACCAACTCTGCAAACCAACTCTGCAAACCAACTCTGCAAACCAACTCTGCAAACCAACTCTGCAAACCAACTCTGCAAACCAACTCTGCAAACCAACTCTGCAAACCAACTCTGCAAACCAACTCTGCAAACCAACTCTGCAAACCAACTCTGCAAACCAACTCTGCAAACCAACTCTGCAAACCAACTCTGCAAACCAACTCTGCAAACCAACTCTGCAAACCAACTCTGCAAACCAACTCTGCAAACCAACTCTGCAAACCAACTCTGCAAACCAACTCTGCAAACCAACTCTGCAAACCAACTCTGCAAACCAACTCTGCAAACCAACTCTGCAAACCAACTCTGCAAACCAACTCTGCAAACCAACTCTGCAAACCAACTCTGCAAACCAACTCTGCAAACCAACTCTGCAAACCAACTCTGCAAACCAACTCTGCAAACCAACTCTGCAAACCAACTCTGCAAACCAACTCTGCAAACCAACTCTGCAAACCAACTCTGCAAACCAACTCTGCAAACCAACTCTGCAAACCAACTCTGCAAACCAACTCTGCAAACCAACTCTGCAAACCAACTCTGCAAACCAACTCTGCAAACCAACTCTGCAAACCAACTCTGCAAACCAACTCTGCAAACCAACTCTGCAAACCAACTCTGCAAACCAACTCTGCAAACCAACTCTGCAAACCAACTCTGCAAACCAACTCTGCAAACCAACTCTGCAAACCAACTCTGCAAACCAACTCTGCAAACCAACTCTGCAAACCAACTCTGCAAACCAACTCTGCAAACCAACTCTGCAAACCAACTCTGCAAACCAACTCTGCAAACCAACTCTGCAAACCAACTCTGCAAACCAACTCTGCAAACCAACTCTGCAAACCAACTCTGCAAACCAACTCTGCAAACCAACTCTGCAAACCAACTCTGCAAACCAACTCTGCAAACCAACTCTGCAAACCAACTCTGCAAACCAACTCTGCAAACCAACTCTGCAAACCAACTCTGCAAACCAACTCTGCAAACCAACTCTGCAAACCAACTCTGCAAACCAACTCTGCAAACCAACTCTGCAAACCAACTCTGCAAACCAACTCTGCAAACCAACTCTGCAAACCAACTCTGCAAACCAACTCTGCAAACCAACTCTGCAAACCAACTCTGCAAACCAACTCTGCAAACCAACTCTGCAAACCAACTCTGCAAACCAACTCTGCAAACCAACTCTGCAAACCAACTCTGCAAACCAACTCTGCAAACCAACTCTGCAAACCAACTCTGCAAACCAACTCTGCAAACCAACTCTGCAAACCAACTCTGCAAACCAACTCTGCAAACCAACTCTGCAAACCAACTCTGCAAACCAACTCTGCAAACCAACTCTGCAAACCAACTCTGCAAACCAACTCTGCAAACCAACTCTGCAAACCAACTCTGCAAACCAACTCTGCAAACCAACTCTGCAAACCAACTCTGCAAACCAACTCTGCAAACCAACTCTGCAAACCAACTCTGCAAACCAACTCTGCAAACCAACTCTGCAAACCAACTCTGCAAACCAACTCTGCAAACCAACTCTGCAAACCAACTCTGCAAACCAACTCTGCAAACCAACTCTGCAAACCAACTCTGCAAACCAACTCTGCAAACCAACTCTGCAAACCAACTCTGCAAACCAACTCTGCAAACCAACTCTGCAAACCAACTCTGCAAACCAACTCTGCAAACCAACTCTGCAAACCAACTCTGCAAACCAACTCTGCAAACCAACTCTGCAAACCAACTCTGCAAACCAACTCTGCAAACCAACTCTGCAAACCAACTCTGCAAACCAACTCTGCAAACCAACTCTGCAAACCAACTCTGCAAACCAACTCTGCAAACCAACTCTGCAAACCAACTCTGCAAACCAACTCTGCAAACCAACTCTGCAAACCAACTCTGCAAACCAACTCTGCAAACCAACTCTGCAAACCAACTCTGCAAACCAACTCTGCAAACCAACTCTGCAAACCAACTCTGCAAACCAACTCTGCAAACCAACTCTGCAAACCAACTCTGCAAACCAACTCTGCAAACCAACTCTGCAAACCAACTCTGCAAACCAACTCTGCAAACCAACTCTGCAAACCAACTCTGCAAACCAACTCTGCAAACCAACTCTGCAAACCAACTCTGCAAACCAACTCTGCAAACCAACTCTGCAAACCAACTCTGCAAACCAACTCTGCAAACCAACTCTGCAAACCAACTCTGCAAACCAACTCTGCAAACCAACTCTGCAAACCAACTCTGCAAACCAACTCTGCAAACCAACTCTGCAAACCAACTCTGCAAACCAACTCTGCAAACCAACTCTGCAAACCAACTCTGCAAACCAACTCTGCAAACCAACTCTGCAAACCAACTCTGCAAACCAACTCTGCAAACCAACTCTGCAAACCAACTCTGCAAACCAACTCTGCAAACCAACTCTGCAAACCAACTCTGCAAACCAACTCTGCAAACCAACTCTGCAAACCAACTCTGCAAACCAACTCTGCAAACCAACTCTGCAAACCAACTCTGCAAACCAACTCTGCAAACCAACTCTGCAAACCAACTCTGCAAACCAACTCTGCAAACCAACTCTGCAAACCAACTCTGCAAACCAACTCTGCAAACCAACTCTGCAAACCAACTCTGCAAACCAACTCTGCAAACCAACTCTGCAAACCAACTCTGCAAACCAACTCTGCAAACCAACTCTGCAAACCAACTCTGCAAACCAACTCTGCAAACCAACTCTGCAAACCAACTCTGCAAACCAACTCTGCAAACCAACTCTGCAAACCAACTCTGCAAACCAACTCTGCAAACCAACTCTGCAAACCAACTCTGCAAACCAACTCTGCAAACCAACTCTGCAAACCAACTCTGCAAACCAACTCTGCAAACCAACTCTGCAAACCAACTCTGCAAACCAACTCTGCAAACCAACTCTGCAAACCAACTCTGCAAACCAACTCTGCAAACCAACTCTGCAAACCAACTCTGCAAACCAACTCTGCAAACCAACTCTGCAAACCAACTCTGCAAACCAACTCTGCAAACCAACTCTGCAAACCAACTCTGCAAACCAACTCTGCAAACCAACTCTGCAAACCAACTCTGCAAACCAACTCTGCAAACCAACTCTGCAAACCAACTCTGCAAACCAACTCTGCAAACCAACTCTGCAAACCAACTCTGCAAACCAACTCTGCAAACCAACTCTGCAAACCAACTCTGCAAACCAACTCTGCAAACCAACTCTGCAAACCAACTCTGCAAACCAACTCTGCAAACCAACTCTGCAAACCAACTCTGCAAACCAACTCTGCAAACCAACTCTGCAAACCAACTCTGCAAACCAACTCTGCAAACCAACTCTGCAAACCAACTCTGCAAACCAACTCTGCAAACCAACTCTGCAAACCAACTCTGCAAACCAACTCTGCAAACCAACTCTGCAAACCAACTCTGCAAACCAACTCTGCAAACCAACTCTGCAAACCAACTCTGCAAACCAACTCTGCAAACCAACTCTGCAAACCAACTCTGCAAACCAACTCTGCAAACCAACTCTGCAAACCAACTCTGCAAACCAACTCTGCAAACCAACTCTGCAAACCAACTCTGCAAACCAACTCTGCAAACCAACTCTGCAAACCAACTCTGCAAACCAACTCTGCAAACCAACTCTGCAAACCAACTCTGCAAACCAACTCTGCAAACCAACTCTGCAAACCAACTCTGCAAACCAACTCTGCAAACCAACTCTGCAAACCAACTCTGCAAACCAACTCTGCAAACCAACTCTGCAAACCAACTCTGCAAACCAACTCTGCAAACCAACTCTGCAAACCAACTCTGCAAACCAACTCTGCAAACCAACTCTGCAAACCAACTCTGCAAACCAACTCTGCAAACCAACTCTGCAAACCAACTCTGCAAACCAACTCTGCAAACCAACTCTGCAAACCAACTCTGCAAACCAACTCTGCAAACCAACTCTGCAAACCAACTCTGCAAACCAACTCTGCAAACCAACTCTGCAAACCAACTCTGCAAACCAACTCTGCAAACCAACTCTGCAAACCAACTCTGCAAACCAACTCTGCAAACCAACTCTGCAAACCAACTCTGCAAACCAACTCTGCAAACCAACTCTGCAAACCAACTCTGCAAACCAACTCTGCAAACCAACTCTGCAAACCAACTCTGCAAACCAACTCTGCAAACCAACTCTGCAAACCAACTCTGCAAACCAACTCTGCAAACCAACTCTGCAAACCAACTCTGCAAACCAACTCTGCAAACCAACTCTGCAAACCAACTCTGCAAACCAACTCTGCAAACCAACTCTGCAAACCAACTCTGCAAACCAACTCTGCAAACCAACTCTGCAAACCAACTCTGCAAACCAACTCTGCAAACCAACTCTGCAAACCAACTCTGCAAACCAACTCTGCAAACCAACTCTGCAAACCAACTCTGCAAACCAACTCTGCAAACCAACTCTGCAAACCAACTCTGCAAACCAACTCTGCAAACCAACTCTGCAAACCAACTCTGCAAACCAACTCTGCAAACCAACTCTGCAAACCAACTCTGCAAACCAACTCTGCAAACCAACTCTGCAAACCAACTCTGCAAACCAACTCTGCAAACCAACTCTGCAAACCAACTCTGCAAACCAACTCTGCAAACCAACTCTGCAAACCAACTCTGCAAACCAACTCTGCAAACCAACTCTGCAAACCAACTCTGCAAACCAACTCTGCAAACCAACTCTGCAAACCAACTCTGCAAACCAACTCTGCAAACCAACTCTGCAAACCAACTCTGCAAACCAACTCTGCAAACCAACTCTGCAAACCAACTCTGCAAACCAACTCTGCAAACCAACTCTGCAAACCAACTCTGCAAACCAACTCTGCAAACCAACTCTGCAAACCAACTCTGCAAACCAACTCTGCAAACCAACTCTGCAAACCAACTCTGCAAACCAACTCTGCAAACCAACTCTGCAAACCAACTCTGCAAACCAACTCTGCAAACCAACTCTGCAAACCAACTCTGCAAACCAACTCTGCAAACCAACTCTGCAAACCAACTCTGCAAACCAACTCTGCAAACCAACTCTGCAAACCAACTCTGCAAACCAACTCTGCAAACCAACTCTGCAAACCAACTCTGCAAACCAACTCTGCAAACCAACTCTGCAAACCAACTCTGCAAACCAACTCTGCAAACCAACTCTGCAAACCAACTCTGCAAACCAACTCTGCAAACCAACTCTGCAAACCAACTCTGCAAACCAACTCTGCAAACCAACTCTGCAAACCAACTCTGCAAACCAACTCTGCAAACCAACTCTGCAAACCAACTCTGCAAACCAACTCTGCAAACCAACTCTGCAAACCAACTCTGCAAACCAACTCTGCAAACCAACTCTGCAAACCAACTCTGCAAACCAACTCTGCAAACCAACTCTGCAAACCAACTCTGCAAACCAACTCTGCAAACCAACTCTGCAAACCAACTCTGCAAACCAACTCTGCAAACCAACTCTGCAAACCAACTCTGCAAACCAACTCTGCAAACCAACTCTGCAAACCAACTCTGCAAACCAACTCTGCAAACCAACTCTGCAAACCAACTCTGCAAACCAACTCTGCAAACCAACTCTGCAAACCAACTCTGCAAACCAACTCTGCAAACCAACTCTGCAAACCAACTCTGCAAACCAACTCTGCAAACCAACTCTGCAAACCAACTCTGCAAACCAACTCTGCAAACCAACTCTGCAAACCAACTCTGCAAACCAACTCTGCAAACCAACTCTGCAAACCAACTCTGCAAACCAACTCTGCAAACCAACTCTGCAAACCAACTCTGCAAACCAACTCTGCAAACCAACTCTGCAAACCAACTCTGCAAACCAACTCTGCAAACCAACTCTGCAAACCAACTCTGCAAACCAACTCTGCAAACCAACTCTGCAAACCAACTCTGCAAACCAACTCTGCAAACCAACTCTGCAAACCAACTCTGCAAACCAACTCTGCAAACCAACTCTGCAAACCAACTCTGCAAACCAACTCTGCAAACCAACTCTGCAAACCAACTCTGCAAACCAACTCTGCAAACCAACTCTGCAAACCAACTCTGCAAACCAACTCTGCAAACCAACTCTGCAAACCAACTCTGCAAACCAACTCTGCAAACCAACTCTGCAAACCAACTCTGCAAACCAACTCTGCAAACCAACTCTGCAAACCAACTCTGCAAACCAACTCTGCAAACCAACTCTGCAAACCAACTCTGCAAACCAACTCTGCAAACCAACTCTGCAAACCAACTCTGCAAACCAACTCTGCAAACCAACTCTGCAAACCAACTCTGCAAACCAACTCTGCAAACCAACTCTGCAAACCAACTCTGCAAACCAACTCTGCAAACCAACTCTGCAAACCAACTCTGCAAACCAACTCTGCAAACCAACTCTGCAAACCAACTCTGCAAACCAACTCTGCAAACCAACTCTGCAAACCAACTCTGCAAACCAACTCTGCAAACCAACTCTGCAAACCAACTCTGCAAACCAACTCTGCAAACCAACTCTGCAAACCAACTCTGCAAACCAACTCTGCAAACCAACTCTGCAAACCAACTCTGCAAACCAACTCTGCAAACCAACTCTGCAAACCAACTCTGCAAACCAACTCTGCAAACCAACTCTGCAAACCAACTCTGCAAACCAACTCTGCAAACCAACTCTGCAAACCAACTCTGCAAACCAACTCTGCAAACCAACTCTGCAAACCAACTCTGCAAACCAACTCTGCAAACCAACTCTGCAAACCAACTCTGCAAACCAACTCTGCAAACCAACTCTGCAAACCAACTCTGCAAACCAACTCTGCAAACCAACTCTGCAAACCAACTCTGCAAACCAACTCTGCAAACCAACTCTGCAAACCAACTCTGCAAACCAACTCTGCAAACCAACTCTGCAAACCAACTCTGCAAACCAACTCTGCAAACCAACTCTGCAAACCAACTCTGCAAACCAACTCTGCAAACCAACTCTGCAAACCAACTCTGCAAACCAACTCTGCAAACCAACTCTGCAAACCAACTCTGCAAACCAACTCTGCAAACCAACTCTGCAAACCAACTCTGCAAACCAACTCTGCAAACCAACTCTGCAAACCAACTCTGCAAACCAACTCTGCAAACCAACTCTGCAAACCAACTCTGCAAACCAACTCTGCAAACCAACTCTGCAAACCAACTCTGCAAACCAACTCTGCAAACCAACTCTGCAAACCAACTCTGCAAACCAACTCTGCAAACCAACTCTGCAAACCAACTCTGCAAACCAACTCTGCAAACCAACTCTGCAAACCAACTCTGCAAACCAACTCTGCAAACCAACTCTGCAAACCAACTCTGCAAACCAACTCTGCAAACCAACTCTGCAAACCAACTCTGCAAACCAACTCTGCAAACCAACTCTGCAAACCAACTCTGCAAACCAACTCTGCAAACCAACTCTGCAAACCAACTCTGCAAACCAACTCTGCAAACCAACTCTGCAAACCAACTCTGCAAACCAACTCTGCAAACCAACTCTGCAAACCAACTCTGCAAACCAACTCTGCAAACCAACTCTGCAAACCAACTCTGCAAACCAACTCTGCAAACCAACTCTGCAAACCAACTCTGCAAACCAACTCTGCAAACCAACTCTGCAAACCAACTCTGCAAACCAACTCTGCAAACCAACTCTGCAAACCAACTCTGCAAACCAACTCTGCAAACCAACTCTGCAAACCAACTCTGCAAACCAACTCTGCAAACCAACTCTGCAAACCAACTCTGCAAACCAACTCTGCAAACCAACTCTGCAAACCAACTCTGCAAACCAACTCTGCAAACCAACTCTGCAAACCAACTCTGCAAACCAACTCTGCAAACCAACTCTGCAAACCAACTCTGCAAACCAACTCTGCAAACCAACTCTGCAAACCAACTCTGCAAACCAACTCTGCAAACCAACTCTGCAAACCAACTCTGCAAACCAACTCTGCAAACCAACTCTGCAAACCAACTCTGCAAACCAACTCTGCAAACCAACTCTGCAAACCAACTCTGCAAACCAACTCTGCAAACCAACTCTGCAAACCAACTCTGCAAACCAACTCTGCAAACCAACTCTGCAAACCAACTCTGCAAACCAACTCTGCAAACCAACTCTGCAAACCAACTCTGCAAACCAACTCTGCAAACCAACTCTGCAAACCAACTCTGCAAACCAACTCTGCAAACCAACTCTGCAAACCAACTCTGCAAACCAACTCTGCAAACCAACTCTGCAAACCAACTCTGCAAACCAACTCTGCAAACCAACTCTGCAAACCAACTCTGCAAACCAACTCTGCAAACCAACTCTGCAAACCAACTCTGCAAACCAACTCTGCAAACCAACTCTGCAAACCAACTCTGCAAACCAACTCTGCAAACCAACTCTGCAAACCAACTCTGCAAACCAACTCTGCAAACCAACTCTGCAAACCAACTCTGCAAACCAACTCTGCAAACCAACTCTGCAAACCAACTCTGCAAACCAACTCTGCAAACCAACTCTGCAAACCAACTCTGCAAACCAACTCTGCAAACCAACTCTGCAAACCAACCCTGCAAACCAACTCTGCAACCAACTCTCCTCCACCAGGGGGCACCCCTGTTCACGGACTTTGCTTTATCCCAGTGCACATCCAATCCCCTTGGTTCCCCTGCACCTCCTGATTCATAGACTGTTATTTTGTTCATTTCCTGTATGTACCCGTCCTTTATTAAACCCGCTCACTTCCAATTCAAGCCATCTCCATCGTATCTATCTCTGACACCCGGGACAGATCCCAAACCCCCCTTGAACGTGACACACAGTTACTGCCATTATATGGGTATGTACAGACAAAATAAAAAAACATTTCTCCAATATTTACAATGCTGTTACAATATAAACAGATACAGAATGCAGTATCAAAAGACTACACTTGTTTCATAAAAAGTGTCATAGAAATGTTATTTTATAGTGTTGCAATATCTAGTAGTATCTGGAGTTAATAAACCAATTGTTGAATCATTTTTATAACACTGTTTTTTAAATCTACAAATATTTCCCTGAATTAATACAAGGAAAGTTCTTAGCTTATCTATTTATTGTTCCTAAATAATGTAATCCATTTGTATCAATTTAAATAAAAAACTTTGTTGTTAAACTCCCACAGATTGAACTGAACCTGTGTGAAGAATTCATAATCATTAAACTATTATATTCTACAGTTTAAATCAAGCATTTTTCTGTTACCCATTTACAACCACATAGGTTTTTAATTAAAATCTAAGAACTAGGGGCCGTACTCAGAGAACCGTTTTATCGGAGGAATTGTGTGCGTATTTTTAGGATCGGATTAACGGCGCATGTGTTGTAACTTTATTTACGTAAGTTCTGTTGAATATATGCTGGTAAGTGCGTTAGGCACGGGCATGTGAGTCACACTTGGGTACATACGCGCAGATAGGCGGCAAAGAAATCCGTACTTGAAAATTTGCATAAAAGTGGGTGGGGGGAGGCATTTAAATGAACGCCTGGAGGCGCGGTTATAAAGAATCGCACGGACGGAGCACATATACACGGCAAGATAAGAGTGGTCTATGGACTCGTAAGCCCCTGACAGCATCTCCAGGAGAGGGGAGTGTCGGGGTTGTTGGTGGATGTTGCCTTGCCCCGGCCATGCGTATAATTGTGTGCATGAAAAACATGGATCTCTGAATACGGCCCTAGATCCATACCTCCACTGCCACTGTGGCTGGATGGCTGATGGATCCTAAACCCGTACTAGCGAGGGGAGGCCATTCCTCTTGCTTGTATGGAGTTGCGCTCCCAGGATCCAAATTTAACATTTCTGTACTGCCCCTGCATAAAATAGGGGCAGTACAGAAATAAGGGTTGTATGTAAGGGCTGAGACCAACCCTTACTATATAATCTACATACCTTTCTCCTCCCACAGAGTGGAAGTGACGGATCAACACCCTATGGATTCAGAACTCCACCCTTGGAACGTCATGGTTCTGCGGTGTCCGCCCATATGAAGCAGTCCAAAAAGGGAGCATTTTTTGAGGGAGACACCCCCTTACTGTAAATCGCGATCCAGTCCTAAAGTCCTAATTTATTGAACATCGTGAATTGATACACTGGAATTAAACCAATATTTACTTTTCACAGTTTAAATAAAAGTGACAAAAAAGTAATTAATCAGACAGACAAAATTTGTTTTAAAATGTATACTGCTTTGATTATAAATAATTTCATCAAATTATTATATAACTTTATTTCCAGCTTGTTAGCCACATGTTCAGAAATGTTCAGAAAGATTGAATATGTTTATTGGAGTTGAATGATTTATTTTTAACAATAAATAAACATTGATTGATATTTAACACTTACGTATAGTGGGATGCAGTTGCTGGTTAATAAGGCCCTATTTTGACACCGATACAGCGGACGGCTAAATTGTGATTTAAATTCAGATTTTTACTATTGGGTTAGGGTTAGGCTACGGGACATGGAGGTCAGGTTAGGCTATGGGGAGATGGAGGATTAAGGTTATGCTAATAGAAGGGGAGGGTCCAGGTGAGGATTAGTGTAAAGTATACGGTTAGGGGAAAATATCTGTTGCCAATGCAGCATTCACATCTTGGCTCATCGCTTTATCCAAGCATTCTTCTTTCTAGCAGTTGCAAAGTGACTCCACTGCCGGAACACGACACATCATACTGGCAAACCACACCCTGTATAGTCACATTCCCATTATTGAGAATTCAAGGTCAGCCATATTTATTTATTTATTTATTCATTCATTCATTCATTCATTCATTCATTCAACCATTTATTTATTTATTTATTCAATTAATCATTTATTTATTTATTCATTCATTCATTCATTCATTCATTCATTTATTTAGTTATACACAGTAGCTGACTCAGTGTAAGAGCATTATGATGATGATGATAATGTTTATTATTTTTATTATTATTATTTGTGCATGTCATTACATTTGTAGTGTGCGATTGAGGTCAGTTAAGTACACCATCAAAGATTTGCTATATTTTATTTTTCACAGAAATTGTAAATTGAACTGTCTTATGGCAAACTAATACCATGTTCAGATTACCAGCCCTGCAAATCCCCAGGGTTTTCAAACCCTGGGGATTTGCAGGGACACGGCGGACTGCCCGTTCACACTGACAGCGGTGACCCGGGATTTCTCGGGTCACCGCTGTGTAGTGGAGCCGCGGGACCCTGCTTTCTCCGCAAACCCCTACTTTTTAGCCGGGTCTAAGAGAGAGCAGGGGTTAGCGTTCAGATTGCCAGAAAAAGCCGGGGTTTATATGAAACCCGGCTATTTCATAAAAACCCAGGGTTTTAGCTGGTAATCTGAAAGCTTAAATTTTAAAATAGGAATATTAATTAAATTCCAACTAACCAATTTTTTTTTAAATGTATACATATGTAATAATATTAAGAAAGAAAATCTATTTTAAGTCTCAAGTCTACTTTAAAGGTAAACAACTGAAATGTACACATATCCTTGTGTGTTAACATGCTACTTTGGCACTTAACACAGCAGAGGTACATATACAATAAAAAGGTATGGTTCATGTCCCGACCCTGGCCTCATCTGAAGCTGTGTGATTTATATGTGTCATGTAAAAAACAATTACCTGGTTTGTTCTACAGTGACTAATTCCCACTGTTTACCTCACACATTACTAATTATTTGTAACTGCTACCACAAAGGTTTAATCAGACAACGTCCAAACTGTCTCCTAAAGGCCTTTGGTTCTTCCTGTAAAATAATCTAACACAAGTGTACTTTTATACGAATTATCATAAACTCAAAATGATCTCTTATGTTACAGCTATGTAGTGTTTAAGAGCCAAGTTGATTTGACACATTAATTTGTAAGAACACAGAGACATAAATTTATTAATTGATAGTTAATTTAAAAAAATTACTATGCTTATACACAAAAATTATAACAAAATTACATTCAAAACATTGCCACCAATTGCTTATTAAATTAAAAGTAAATATGCAGAAAGAGCTTACTTACACAATGGATACATTCTGTGCTGTGACTAGCAAGAGGATGGGGTACACTAACTCAATCAGAATGATATCCCAATAAATGAAAGAAACTACAGATTTTTACCTGTTAATGTGGTTTCCTTTACTCCTCTGAGGCAGCACACGATGGGTTAATCTCCCCTATCTGGAGTCCACCGGAAAGAAAGAGAGACCCAGGGCTATAAAGACCTCACTTCCCCTCCTCTCTGGGTCTTGTACTTCTTTAAGCTCTAGTAAGCATAGTTAATCAGAACAGAAAACAAATCATAGCTAATATTAAAAGGGACGGGAAGTGTGTGCTGCCTCGGAGGAGTAAAGGAAACCACATTAACAGGTAATAATCTGTAGTTTCCTTAGCCTCCTCCTCCGGTAGCACACAATGGGTAACTACTTTAGCAGTTACATCACTGGGTGGGCAAATACGCAACACAAATAATTAAATAACTTAAATAAACATATTATTGATGGGTTTTTCCTTTTTTTTTTTTCTAACATACTGCAGAGAGGACCTTCTTTCCAAACTTTGCCTCTGCTGCAGACAACACATCTAATCTATAGTGCTTTGTGAAAGTGCGCACTGATGACCATCCTGCTGCCCTACAAATATCCTTGATCGAGGTGGATCCCTTCTCCGCCCACAAGGTCGATACTGCCCTTGTAGAATGGGCTCTCACCTTACCAGGTAATTGCAAATTTTCGCACTGGTAAGCTTGTATAATACATGATCTGAGCCATCTGGCTATTGATGGTTTAGAGGTGGCCTGTCCCTTTCTTGGTCCATCAAACAAGACAAATAACTGTTTCAAGGCTCTGAACTCTGCAGTCCTGGATAAGTAAATTCTCAGATTCCTAACCAAGTCTAAAGTGTGTAATTTTTCCTCCTTAGTGTCTTTGGGGTCGGCACATAGGGATTGAAGGATGATCTCTTGGATTACATGACAACTTTTGACCACCCTAGGTAAGAATAGAGGGTTGGTGCGCAACACTACCTTATCAGGAAAGAAGTTTAGATACGGCTGCTCGGACCATTATGCCTGTAATTCTGAGACTCTACGAGCAGACGTGATGGCTACTAAAAACACAACCTTAAAGGTGAGAAATTTTAGATCAACTCTCTCCATAGGTTTAAAAGGCGGGCCTGTAAGGTAATTCAATACAAGATTTAGGTCCCAAGGTGCTATCGGCTCTTTAAAGATAGGTCTCAGTTTGTTGACTGCCTGCACAAACCTTGCCACATATTTGTTACCTGCTATGTCCATATCTAGAACTGCACTGAGAGCAGAAATTTGCACCTTAATGAAACTGTCCGACAGGCCCTTGTCGAGACCTTTTTGGAGAAACTCAAGGATTGCCGAGATATTGGTCACCTCTTGGCTATTTTCCAGACACCAAGCAGCAAATTTTCTCCAAATTCTGCGATATGTCATATTTGTGGTTTCCTTCCTCACTTTAAGCAAAGTGTTAATGACTCTTGCTGAAAAACCTTCTTTCCTTAAGGCTTTCCTTAAGAGCCAAGCCTTCAGGTTCAATGATTGAGGGGTTGGATGATACAGAGGCCCCTGTTTCAGCAGGTCCTTTCTTATCAGCAGTTTCCACGGAGCTTGAACTAACATGTTCATTGCTCTCGGAAACCAAGGCCTTCTTAGCCAGATTGACATAATTGCAATTACTGTAACCCTTTCTTGTTCTAACTTGTTCAGGAATCTGGGGACAGGTGGGAAGGCATACCCTAGACTGCAGTCCCAAGTGCTTGATAATGCGTCCGTCCCTATTGCTTGCGGGTCCTTGTATCTCAAAAAGTACTTTTCCACCTTCTTGTTCTTTTTCGAGGCCATAAGGTTTATCTGCGGATAACCCACTTTTTAACTATTTGCTGAAAAATTACATTGTTTAGCTCCCATTCTCCTGGATACTACTTGTGCCTGCTTAATTCCTGGTCTCTTCCATCATCAACCGGCTCTTTGTGCCTCCTTGTTTGTTTATATGGGACACTACTGTCTTGTTGTCTGATTGAAAACTCTTGCATGCCTGATTTACTGCTATCCTTGATGTTCAAATGAAAGATCCTCATCCTCGGTAACCAGTCCCCCTGGGCTATGCAGGAACCACATACCGCTCCCCAGCCAGTGGTGCTGGCGTCCGTCGTTACCACTACTGGTGGATGGTGTGCAAAGGATCTCCCTTTCTTCAGAATTTCAGTCTGTGCCCACCAGGATAGATCTAAGTTTGCTCTTTTCGAGAAACTGAAGAAAATAACCAAAAAAAGGTTGTACCAGCGCTAAATAAATAGTATCAATTTATATATATGTTTCTAATAAATTATATATATTTAATTCAGGATGGCTGAAAATATATGAATAGAAACTGATGGATTATAAACAATAAGAAATATTATTAATAAACCTCAACAGGGTCAATGATTCATAATAAAACTGTATATATAAATATACACATTAAAATACATATATATATTAGTGATCCGGATAATTGCTCAGATAGACTATCATGCAAAAGTTGTAGTCTCTGATGTGTACACATGATTGTCCACAAAGTCCTTGTATATATGTGTAAACAGTCTATTTAAGCAACAAGGGTTTGAAATGCAGGGTAAGTTGGAATCCACATACGATGATAAGAATGTAAAAAATAGGAAACAAATCGTGCAGGATGGAGAAATGTAGAAATAATTACCGCTGGTGGTCCATTAATATAGGTGTTGACAGAATCTCAGTAACAGAAGTTAGCACGGTCGACATTACCCCCCTCCACGGGGAGTAGTGGTCCAGTGCAGACTGTAGATGGTATCAGTAATGACTGTCTTAAAACCAATTCGAAGTAGCCACGTTGGATATGTGGATGACAGATGGAAAGTCAATTCTCCGTTAATGGTGTAGTATACCTGTATTTCCAAACAATCAGGTAAGGTGCTTGTGTTATATCAGCAAGTAGTGGAATTGCTAAACCCCGTGCAGTACAACGGCAACGTGTTTCCTCCCTATGTGGGACTTTTTCAAGCCAAAATGAATTGCATGAGCTTGTACCTGTTATTTAAGGGTATCGTTCATTAGGTACAGGTGGTAGACATACTATGCTTCTCTTGATTAAATCTTTAGTTGAAGATATACTGAGCGATTTGTATCCATAATTTTATGAATTCACAAGTTGTACATTAAATATAATCTAGAAGTGTAGACACAGAAATACTTATACATTAACATTTAAAATTCCATCAGTTTCTTTGTTAAACGGACTTGCAATTGATCTGCCTCTAGATCTAATTTGCATGCTTGTTTAACCATTCGAGTACAAAACACAAATTTAGAGACATTATTTCTGCCATTATATCATATATTTGTCGAACTATGACTTATATAATTATAAAAAAAAAACACACATATACCCACATCAAAATAATAGAATAATAGAATTTTATATATTAGCTCTATATTAACTATAACTAGATCAGAGAATGCTATCCTAGGATATACATAATTTACTTTCTAGAAAGAACATGAATAATCTAAGATTCAACAAAACAGAGATCAAAAAACAAAAAAATCCCAATTAATTGAATGAGCCAATCAATATTATTGGATCACATTCCAGAGTATTTCCACAGAGAAAATAAAATAAATTATTAATAATAATTATTATCAGATATTATAAATAAATATATATATAAGTATAAACATTATCAGTTAAATAAATAAATAAATGAATGAATGAGTATTAGTCAATAATAAAATATATATACACACTAATGTTATACATAATTAACATATGAAAAATGAACTCATCATTAATATAATTAAAATTAATATTTATAAACCTAATGACTGAAACTCAAGATCTTCATTTAATTCTTCTGGGAATAAAGTTTGCAACTGAAAAAATCCAAAATAAATCTCTTTGACATAATTTTGTATATCTATCTCCCCCTCGTGATGTTGTTGTAAAATGTTCAAGGCCTATGATGGTGAGTCCTTTGGGGTTACTATTATGTTTAAGTTTGAAATGTTTAGACACACTATGTGTCATCATACCTTTAAGAATGTTATTTTTATGTTCTCTGACCTAGTTTTCAGGGACCTGATGGTTCGTCCCACATATTGCAGTGTGCATGGACACTGCAATACATATATGACATACATAGTGTCACAGTTGATGAAATGATTAATAGGAACTTGTAAATGATTCACTGTAGAATATATAGAAGTGGTCCTATGTTTTATGAAGTTACATGTCAGACAAACATTTTTACCACATTTATAACATCCATTTGGTCTCCTAGGGAGCCAGTTGTTATTAGGTACATTACAGCGGGTTTTTCTAACCTGACTAGGTACTAGAATAGTTTTTAGACATTTATTTTTACGAAAAATGATCTTAGGAGTTTGTTGTAAAATATTCTTGAGTATCGGGTCAGTCAAAAGGATATTATAATTTTTCTGAATAATTTTCTTAATCTTATATGATTTTTTATTAAACTTAGAAATGAAATATAAATGATTGTCAAATTTAGATCCAGGAACATTCAAAGCGCTTGAACTGTCACTCTCTAGAGTGTTAGACAAAGGTTTTAGAAGAGATTTTCTGTCTAGAGTTTTAATAGAATCAAAAGCCTTATCTAAGATTTCATTGGGATAACCTCTGATTCTGAATTTATCTAACAGTTGTTCAGCTTGATCTATAAAATCATTCTCCAAAGTGCAATTTATTTTTAGACGGCCTAATTGGCATTTAGGTATGTTTGTAATCCAGGGCTTGTAATGTCCACTAGAAAAATGTAGATAATTATTTGAGCTGACAGGTTTAATATAATTTTTGCAGATGATGGTATCATTGGAAGACGTTAATGTTAAATCCAAATAATTTATACTCTGTTTATGATATGTAGACGTAAAATGTAATTGTATTGATTCTCATTCAAATAATGTACAAATGCGAACTTGGTACCCATTGCTGTTCCCATGATTTGTAAATACATATCCTCATCAAATAAAAAATAATTATGATCCAATATAAATTTTATGGAATGAGTAATGAAATCTATAAGACCAATAGTTAAAGTATTATCCTTAATTAATGTTTCTCTGATTATTTGTAATCCTTTATTATGTGGTATATTGGTGTATAATGAATTGACATCTAATGTCAAGAAAGCATATTCTGAAGACCAGTTGAAATGATCAATTTATGATTTTAACTTAAATACAACAAATGAGAAAAGGTTTGAGGTTAGTGAATCAATACAAGACACAATTGGACGTCCAGGGGGATTTGATAAAGATTTATGTAATTTAGGAATATGGTAAAATATGGGAATTACCAGATGTTTTTTAAAAAGGAAATGATATGTCTGTTTAGAAATAATATTGTTCTCGACTGCTTCAGATAGTAATATTTTTTACATATTCTGATATTCATTAGTAGGATTAGAAACCAGTCGTTTATAAACAGAAGCATCATTTAACTGTTGCAAAGCTTCTTCTCGATAATGGGTGGAGTCTAAAATTGCCACTCCTCCCCCTTTATCCGCTTGTCTGATGACTATGCTGGCATCCCTTTGTAGTTGTTTCAAAGCCCTTCTTTCTCCTATCTTTTCGAGAGGATAATTTTTTGTTTCAAGTCCTTTGAGTTTTTGTTCCACTGCTGCAAAAAAGTCGATTGGAAATGCCTCATATGAAACCTTGCCCACTCTACCGTGTCTATGGCTGATGACATAAGTCCCAGAATACTTAGGCAGTTTCTTGTTGATAGCCATATCCTGCTTTTTGCCCAAGTGCACTGTTCGATAATATTTTTTATTCTGTCTTGAGACAAAATAATTCTCATGACCTCTGTATTTATAACCACTCCTTAATACTGGAGAACTTGAGTCGGACATAGTTGACTTTTGTCTGTGTTGATTAGCCAGCCATGCTGAGAAAGAAATAGCACTGCCATGTCTGTGTGTTGATGTGCTACTTGTATGGATGGGGCTGCTATAAGTATGTCATCCAAATAGGCCCAAATTGACACCCCTCTAATCCTTAACTCCGCTATCAGGACTACTAAGATCTTTGTAAAAGTCCTGGGCAATGGCCGAGTTCGGAATTGGTAATGCTTGCCGAATATTTGAAATCTCAGGAATTTTTGGTGAGATGGAGGAACTGGCACATGCAAGTAGGCGTCTTTTAAGTCTATCTTGGTCAAGAAAGCTCCTTGTTGCAAACTTGCTGTAATTGATTTTAAAGACTCCGGCCCGTATTCAGACCACCGGACGTTTTGCATATATATGTCCGGCGTTTCCCAAAATTTCATACTGCGCATGTGTAGTAATTTTTTAATGTAATCTACATATCTTTTTGTTACATAGATTGCGTATATGCGGTTTGAAAGACACAGACTGTCTCACCATTGCTACACCTTCCTAATTAAAATTGGAACTTTGACATTCCTAAAGACTTTTATTGGATCAAATACCACAGCAATTTGCATTATTCAAGTGTATGACCTATTAGGTTTTAGGATCACTGGTAACATATAGCACTAATGTGGTTCAATAAATTTAATAAGATCTACAATATTTTATTTTATTGTATTTTAAACTATTTGATCAGCTCTCATTATATATATATATATATATATATATATACATGCCCAAAGAATCACCGGTACTCCAAAATAAGTATAAATAGATTGCTCCTGGTGCACTATAGTAAATTGTACATTTCCAACGAAAAAAACGGCACTCACGGAGTCTATAAATTCTATAATGTGGGAGTCCAATAAGGAGAGCGTTACAATAATCAATGCGGGAGATGATTAGTGCATGAATGAGAGTTTTTGCATTGTCTTGTGTCAGATATTTGCATACTCTGGAAATGTTTTTATATGTATTTACCAGGATTAAAACACAAACTGAATGTGGGGAACGAAGGAGAGTTTAAAGTCAATGGTAACACCTAGGTAGCAAGTAGTAGGATTATGAGTAAGGATTATTTCAGTGCTGTCAACAGAAATATAGAGACCAGGTGGGTAGCTTTTATTGGCAGGTGGAAGGAAGTTTTAGATGGCGGGAAGACATCCAAGATTAAATGAGGGACATTCAGTTACGTTGGCCAACAGAGTTGTTGAGAGATCAGTATTAGATAGGTAGATTGCTGTAGCATTAAGATAATATTGAAACTAAAATGACTTTATTAGCTGTCCAAAGGAAGTGGTATAGTTAGGAAACAGCAATGGACGTAACACTGAGCCCTGTGGTACTCCAACAGACAGAGGAATAGCAGAGGAGGTGGATCCAGAAAACCAAACATTGAAATATTGATTAGATAAGTAGGATGTGAAGCAGGAAAGAGCTGTGTCCTGAATACCTAGGGATTGTACACAATTGTATGAGAAGAGAGTGGTCAACAGGAGATCCAGGAGAATTAAAATATTTGTAGTGACCTTTAGATTTACCAGTACATCATTGATTGCCCTGGTCAGTGCAGAGAGAGAGAGAGAGAGAGAGAGAAAGAGAGAGAGGGAGAGAGAGAGAGAGAGAGAGAGAGAGGGAGAGAGAGAGAGAGAGATTGCAGATTGTAGTTAAAGTTAATCATGGAAGAATGGAAGATTGACATCAACTGACTTGTGAGGGCACAGGGTCAAGCATATGTCATCATTTTACTTTTAGTGCCTGTCCTGGGGCCAGATCCTGACCTAGGTATGACAGGGGAATTATGAAAGTTATTTGTGTAAGTGCCCTGTCTCGGAACATCTGCGCATGTGCACTCCAGATGTTCTGATAGCATACCTACTGACGTACGTAACTAAGTAACGTACGTCAGTAAGTACGCTGAAGGAGCTGACCCTTCATTTACGATGGCCATATCCCCGCCATACAAGCGGGGATATGGCCATAGTCATTTAAATGTGGGGTTGGGGGCAGGGTGGTCAAAGACTTATTTAAAAACAAACAATATATAATATATAAGATGGCTTAATTGACTATTAAGGTTTACTGATGGTCAAGTAAACTGTCATATAGTGACTCTAATTAGATGTTTAATTTTAGAGAGCTAGAATTAGTGTTTAATGTTATCTGGTGTTCTCCCTGCATTGTATAGTGATCACTGGTGAGCTATCGCCACTATTGTGGAGTCGCAACTTTTTATTTTTACTATCAGAGGGGGTCCTGAAACAAAATAGTTTGACAACTACTGCTCTAGTCCATTGACTGTACTCTACACATATAACATTGTTTTTCTCTCTCTGTTTCCATAGATTATTTTTACTAGGCCCCTGTCTAACAATATACATTTTCAGCAATTTCTTCACATCTGCAATATTTTCATTTCATAGTTTGAGACATACTGGGATGAAGTTCCTGTTTCACTCTAATTTCTCAGGTGTTTAACATCTGCTATCTCTACTCAATACTTCTGCTTTCAAATACTTTATGATACCTACACTTTTATTTGTGTCTCTAGATTGTCTCTGTGGTTCCTTACTGCCAGTGCGGTAATTCCTATTCTCAATTACCATCTCTGCCTTCACACTGTCGTAATTGAAAGTTTTAAAGCGTTTATTTCCTTACTCGAGCTAATGCAGAAGGGACACAATGTACTTTGACTTTGTCATATGGTAACATGCCGCCACTCTAATAGTGGCAACATGTAAGTTATTACCTTATTTGCTGCCCTGTCCCAGTGCCTCTGTAGGAATAATTTCCTGCAGACCATTGCAACATGCATGGCTGGCACATGTCTGTTACCAGCAGCTAAAGTGAATAGAAGTGTAATTAGGCGCCAGGAATAATCTTTTACATAAAAATAAATATAAATAAAATCAAAGGACTTTATAGAAGGGGGGAGACTAAATCTGATTCAAAAGGTGCAAATATAAAGTTGACAATAGATGTGAAAACAAAAAGGGGGGGCTAATCCCTACTAAATGCTAGTGATTATATAATGGATAAATACACTGATGATAACTTCTTACAATCCTGAATATAAAGTGCAAGTGGAGTGCAGTGTACAATGATACAATAAAATTCTGTGGTTGCAAAGAGCTGGAAATTAGACTCAAAGCAATAAATTAAGTGCAAATAAAGTGCAAATGTTAGTGCATATAATAATATACCACACAGTGAGGATAAATAGAGCAGCAAAATCGTCCTCAAAGAAAAAAATATAGTCCTCAAAGTATATATATATATATATATATATATATATATATATATATACATGTCAGTCCCAACTAGACTCAACAATAAAAAG
>WWET01003092.1:52616-62875 GCA_011038615.1 Limnodynastes dumerilii | reverse complement strand
TAGGAGGGCAGGCTAAGCGGCCATACGCTCCTGTGCGAGCGTATGGCCCCTTCCTTACGCCGGCTGAAGTTAGGGTAGCCTTCAGCCGGCATAAGGAAGGGACCATACGCCCGCACAGGGGGAGTGTCAGGGTAAATAAACGCCGATACGCTGTGCTTTAGTAAGAACAGCGCATCGGCGTAGGTCTGGATCAGGCCCAATGAGCCAGACTACCTAGTCTGCATGACAGTACTGTTGCCCAGCCTGAGGTGCCTCACAGTGCTGCTGCCCAGCCCGAGATGCCTCACAGTGCTGCCCAACCTGGGGTTCCTCACAGCGCTGCCCAGCCCAAGGTGCCTCACAGTGCAGCCCAGCCCAAGGTGCTTCACAGTGCTGCCCAGCCCGTGGCTGCCAACCTGAGTGATGCTTTTCCGAGCCATGCTGTCCCTGAGGGGACTCCAGTCCGAGCCATGCCGACCCTGAGGGGGACCCCAGTCCGAGCCATGCCATCCCTGTGGGGAAATCCAGTCCAAGCCATGTCGTCCCTGTGGGGGACTCCAGTCTGAGCCATGCTGTATCTGATGGGTATGCTTGTCCTGTTGTGCCAGAGGGGGACACTTGCCGTGTTCTTGGCCTCAGGCATGAGGTCCTGTCTGCCTCACAGCCAAAGTCAGTAGCCTTGTGTCTTCAGCCAGAACCATCACCCCAGTCTACATTAACAGAAGACTTAACTTAACTTTCTTTGATTGGGACCTCAATCACTTCATTGCCCTGGGAGAGGTTATTGGGAAGAGATGTGATATTGGTACTCATTCATATCTGTTAGTGATGGACATGATCAAGCAGTTCAGAGGGGAACCTCAGGAATGGGCAGAGTCCCTCATGAATACTTGGGATCCAATCCTGTGGGACCACCGGGCCTTTTGTGAGGCTGTGGCCAGGAGGTACTCTCCTGCAATTAACCCATTGTTTCCTAGTCCCCTCTTCTCTGTACAATTCACACCTCCAGCTACTGCTTGCAACACCATCTGTGTTGGTTCCATCCTAACAGAAGCAATCAGAGCCCAGGGACCTCCACACACTGTCTTCTGCTGCTTCTTCAAAAAGAAGAAGGCTAAATCCAAGAGAAATAAATAATCTCTTGGGTTAACATCTTAAAGTTTCCAGGAAGCGTCTGGAATCTGCCTTCCAGAGGGGAGCATAATGTTACATGCTGCAGTATAGCAGCAGCGTGTAATCTTTTTACTGTGCTGCTGCATGGTACTCCAGTCCATGTTTCCTCTGCAGCATGCCTTCTTGCTAGGGATCCTAGCTGATTACTTCGCAGCTGGGATGACCTAGCTGAAGTTTTGGCTGTGTGCTTTCTGCAGCCAATGGGGATGTGGCTCTCCCCTTAAATAGCTGTCACCTGATAGCCTCCTTGCCGGTCATAGATTCAAGCTTCTAGCTCCTAGCATCCTTGTGGTCTGTCTTGCCTGCTGTCAGCTGTATTAGCATCCGATCTGAGTGCCCTTTGTTTCCCTGCCGTGTGTCTCCTGTGTGCCCTGGATTCCTGCCTTGCCTCCATTATTGTTCCTGGTGTGAGTGAAGTTACCTGCCGTATGTTGTGTGCAAAATTAAATAGAATATAGGGTAACGGCGCTGCATTCGCCCAGTCAACGCAGCAGTCTTAGAAGCCAATTCAGGCCAAAAAATCAATACACCAACAATATCCTCAAAACTAGAGGAAAGACAGCGCTGTAGTCTGGGGCCCAAAGAAATATATAATTAATATATATCCGTGATGGTTGAAAATTTGACAACACCAAAGTAAAAACAAAATTATTTTTATTTAGCAGTTAAAAAATATATAATAGATAGTATAAGATCACCAATTAATACCTATATCTAACCATAAGCATAATTTGACATATAATATAATATGGAAATGTAAGTAATATATAGCTTCACATTCAAAATCAAAAGATATCCTGATGGAATTGGATTAATTATTGGTTCAGAGAAATAAGGGTATTTAGTTTGTCCAGCAGATAATAAAGTGTGAAGATAGAACAATGGGTGGCCAGCCCATATATATCCAATAAGTAGCAATATTAGTTTGTACCTCAGAAGTTGCTCGAGACTTCAGAATCATTCAATAAGTGTATATACACTAACCAGAAGATACATTCAGGGCTGATGATCCAGGGATTGGCTAGCACGATGCCTCGTTTCTCCAGCCACCATAGAGTTAGTTTGGGTGGATCTTAGGCTGCGTCTCCCGGGAAAACAGCCTGTCCGGCTAATAGTGGTCACACAGGAACCCGAATCAGAGAGTGTACAGGCAGCGTGTGCACGTAGTCCTCATTAATAGCCCGATGCAGCGCAGTGCGCTTGGTACGTGAATCGCACAATTCCCACAATGGGATCTCGAGTCAGCTTTAGAGATTTGAACAGCTTCAGTTGGATATTGCAAGATATTATAAAATTGAATGGTGATCTCCAGCGACGCGTTTTGTGTCCGCAAGGGAACTTTCTCAAGCTGAAGCCATGTACCGGATGATCCCACCTTTATAGGAGGTCTGTAATTAGTTAATTAGGCACCTGTTCTGTATTGCCATAGTTTCCACAGAGAGTCCACAAGGTTTAAAGCCATCCGTTATGGCATATATTCAAAAATTGAAAATTAAAAATAATAAATAGTTATAATAGAATAAACATGTATATATTTTCTGAGAAATACACAAAAATAATCATAAGATCAGTAATCTAACAATATGACTCTATATATACGATGGTGTTGTCAATAACATAAATATAACATAAACATAAAAGTTCTTATATAATCCTAATAAGGACGATAAACAAACATTTTAATAGCATTTTTTTTCACAAAGTTTATTTCACCGTTTGTTTTGAAGAACCTTTAGTTTCTAGATCAAAATATTAAACCGTATTTTATCAGCTCCCACTTTTACCAAATCATTTCCACGTTTTACGGATACAGCCGATAGATGACACATTTTCCCAGTAAACACTATAGAATTCCCATAATCACATACCGGCTTCGGGATTGTAACATTCTGCCATAACTATGACTTCCATTGCCTAATGCTTCCCTATTATTTGTTAATGGAACACCGCAGATACATTCAGAGAACCAATCTTTATACGCACAGCTTTTTCATCACTCATGGATGGAAAGAGAAGATGAACGAGTGATGACTTCACCTATCACCAGTTCCAAAATCATCATATAAAGCTACATAGCACTGTGAAGCCAGCAGCCACATACCTGAATATTGTCTCTGCTCCATGTATGAGGGGTTTTGTTGGCCAGAAACTTCAGGTCCTGAATAGCGAGTCGCTTCACGGCCTTTCTGGGGTCATTCTTCAGGTACTGCAGCAACAGCTGAATCTGCGGGAGGAACGTTAGGACACAGATAAACCATTTCAGCTTTGCTAAACTCTGACAGGCAGCATTCAGAGCAACCAAGCAACCACACAAACCTAGCACCAAATGTGACTCTAGGAAAATAATACTAAACATTTCATCAGAATATTTGTCAAAAAAAATATAAATGTGCAGTTTTTTGATACATGATTTGCAATAAAGGAAGACACAGCAAGGGATTCAAAACCTTTCAGCTGGGACACAAGTTATATTGGTAAATGAGTTCTCTGAAATATAACCGGGGCCCGTGTTCAGAGTATCGGACGTATAACATATATATACGTCCGGTGTTTAGCGATTTTTACTTCTGCGCATTCCTAGTAATTTTAACGTAATCTACGTATCTTTTTTTTTTACGTAGATTGCATACACGTCCGGTACTCTGACCACAGGCCTGGACCTTTAAATCAGTTTGTACAAAACAATGACAGAGAAAGAAATGCAGACAACTCTGCCCAGCGCACTGACCCAGAGAGGAAGAAGCGCACAGGCTTTCCATTCCTGGGGAGCGTCCCTGAGCAATCCCCTTAAGCACGACCAACTCCCAGACTGCCTGAAATGAACGGAAGATTCCTCTCTCTGGGAGTGGTGTAATAGCGGTGGAATTGCTCCTTTTAACACTTTCAGTTAAAACGGACTCCAGCAGCACCAACTATACCCCATTGTCTGCAGTATCCCCAAACAGGACAACAGAATAGGTTCACAAGCAAAAGCCAACAGTATTCAAAACTGGACTGTGTCTGACAGAAAAGAGGATGGTCAAGAGACCTGCCGTGCTTGAAAAGTGGTTACTATGTGTATTTTTTCCTATGTTCCGAATACCAGCTGACCATGTGTGTGTGTGTGTGTGTGTGAATTATATATAAGGCATCTCACAAGCAAAAAGCAATAGATCTTTATAACTCTCATCAATTTTGTAGCACCTGTATTGCTTTAAGCAATTGTGCATAACCAAGAAAATAAATAAATATATACAGATGACATTTTTATTACCATTTAAACATTCTTCAAATGGGATGGATGTATATTGCAAGAAGACTTTGTACTTCAGCCTTTTTATTCTTCACATGGAAATTCAATTTCTGCAGAGCATTATATATGACTGTTTGTGGGAATACGTACAGTATGTCCTTATTCACAATCAAAAAACATAATAAAAAGGCGAAATTACACATTACACGCTAAAAGTTTCAAATGACGAGTAATTCATATCATTACTGGATATACACTGTACTAAACCACTGAGCCTGAAGACAGGCAAAACTATCTATATAACTTTATTGTAATATAAATACCTGGTACAGGACCTCTTTTTTTTTGGCATTTGAGTTAGTCAGCATATAATGAACTTGGAGATGTTGAACCATCACCTTTTTCATCCAAAAAAAGCACTGTACACACACAAACACTTTTTTATTATATATTTTATTTATGTATTATTATTATTATTATTATTATTATTATTATTGTTGTTGTTATTATGATCTTACTATATATCTGATCCCTTTGTTCCCTTCTTCAATATGATAAGCATAACATAACAAATATTTGTCTTTTCTGTTCAAGACACTTGATAATATGAAGATCTATGCATTTTGGTGACACATTAAACCGTCACCCAGTCTTCTGACAGTTTGTCTTTTAAAAGGACTATATTTTCCCTTTCTGCTCAGA
This sequence comes from Limnodynastes dumerilii, assembly GCA_011038615.1. NCBI lineage: Eukaryota > Metazoa > Chordata > Amphibia > Anura > Limnodynastidae > Limnodynastes > Limnodynastes dumerilii. Next base: position 57,789 of record WWET01003092.1, on the reverse strand, counting down.
TGTCAAGAGGAAAGCACACATCTTTAGCATTATGAAAGGTATAATATGTTAAATAGTGTATGAAATGTTTCCAAGACAATCGTTTCTAGTGTTCTCATTTAATGTAGATGATACTGTAGAATGTGCATTTCTGTTGAATATAGAACAACCTATTTGCTTAGTTACCAATAAAACAGAGATTTTTTTTTTTGTTTGCCACAGAATGTTGTCTTTTTTGTTACCAGGAGTAAAATTAGCAACATGAGTCATCCAGTTCCATGTAAACTAGTGGTAAATTGTTACAAGATCTCAGAATGATTTGCTCTCTGACTTGTTGCACTGTGCCAAGCACAGAAACATGAATAAGAACAGCATTTTCAGAATTTATTATATCAAAATAGAGTATTGGGAAGGCTACGGCTAGTCAGGTGGACGCATTTACAGATACATACATATTTAAATTGTCAAAACTTTAAGTCAGGATTCAGATTATTATTATTAATATTATTGGGCTGGATCCAGAACTACGTCCCTCTTCCATAGACGGACGTAATTCAATAAACAATAGCTACTGTGCATGCGTAGTAGCTATTGTGCGTAATCTGCGTATCGTTTCGATATATATCGACGTATCGAAACGGTATGCAGATTACGTACAATAGCTACTACGTATGTGCAGTAGCTATTGTTCATTGAATTACGTCCGTCTATGGAAGACGGACGTAGTTCTGGATCTACCCCATTGTTTGTTGTAAACATTTTTTAAACATAATTTTTTTTTTATTTACCTTGTAGCATGTTTACATTGTTTGTGTGTGACCTTAAAATACAAATTTTGTCTAATTTATGAAGATATTTATTTTTTTGATATTTGTGTTATAACATCTTTGAAAGCTGAATGACTCTTTCTTAATCCTTCAATAAATATATATGATTTTAATAATTTTCTTCATTTTTGTATATTGCAGTTTTTACTACATTTTTTTTATTTTTGTTAATTATAAAACAAAGTAAGCCTAAGAAAATCAATCTACTTCTTAATTGAAACAATGAATGTGTTACTTTGCTTAGCTGTGAATAATGAGGATATTAAAGATCCTAAATATACGCACGATTCTCAGTTAGGAAACAAAGCCGTTCCTAAGTATAAGAACCTAGAGATAAGAAAGGCCTGTATTCAGACCTCCGTCTTCTGTACCCGTCCGTCCGTAACTAACCGATTGAAGTTACAGGGCATGCGTAGAAATTATTGTACGCTATTTACGTAGTGTTTCGCTACGTAGATTGCGCACATGCGGTCTTTAAGACCGCGTGTACACAATCTACGTAGCGAAGCGCTACGCAAATAGCGTACAATAATTACTACGCATGAACAGGAACTTCAATCGGTTAGTTACGGATGGACGGGCACAGAAGACGGACATCTGAATACGGGCCAATGTTCTTAACTCCTAAGAAGCTAGGGGTGTGGTTAGCATTTTTATTTAGGATCTGTAAATCGTTCTTACTTATCTTTGCGTGCGTAAATTTAGGAATGTTCCTAATTTTTTTCTTAAGTGTAAATCTGACCCTTATTTTCAAGCTCCTTCTTAAGTCTGAATCAGATACAATAAGCTATTAAAAGATGAAAGAAATCAATCTATTATTTCCACAATGCTGTGAAATGTGAGAGTGTAATTAGAAGTGATTTCAAGTTTTAATGCTAATCAATCCAGTTTATATGCTAAAGATTCATGAATTCATACTTTTAACTATCACTAATACCCATGTTTTATGTGAGCTTTGGTGTGTGTGTGTGTGTGTGTGTGTGTGTGTGTTTTTTGCATTTATCTACAATCAGGCCACTCGGACACATGGATATTTAAAGTTTCATTTGTCAGTTATGGCACTATGTTCCTGGAGCATAGTGTGGTTGTGTTTACAAACTCATATTATTAAGAGAACTATTGATATATAGTAAATCATCATTGTAAAAAAAAAACCATAACAAAAAAAAAACATTCTTGCTGTCTTCTAGATAACGGCAGTGTTCTTGTTTACAAACTTAAGTGTTTTTTTCAGCAAACATAACAAAAGTGAAGCATCCTTAAACCAGCAGAAGCTCCTGCAATGAAACGTAGCATTCAAAGGCAAATGCAGTTCCCTTGTCACATCAAAACAATTAGCTGTCTAAACACTGCATGCATACTTGGCAACAGGACAGATAAGTCATTCTTGTGTAACAGGGAATCCTGTTATCTCAGATAATAATTGTATGAATAAAAAAAAGTAGTGTTAAAGACCAGCTGTCTGTCAGCAATCACACAATATAGTTAAGTCTGAGATCTGCAGCAACTTCATGCCAGAAAAGGAGTTTCTAAATACTTTACGGAAACCATTGCCATCTTATCCTTAATAAGTGTTCTGCTCACCATGAACCAAGGGGGGTGCACCCACATTCCCAACAAACGGCTACCCTGAAAGTTTCCCTCTGGAGTGCCAGAATGAGAGCTGTCATTTCAGACATGCTGTTTTGCTGCGATTGCCGCTTGCTGCTGTGAGCTCCCGGCAGAAACATTTAAGCTTTAATGGTACGACTGTACACTGTATGAGCGGTCCCAGCGGTTGCCATGCAGCTGGGACGTGCTCCAATCAGTACAGGGAGGCTGGTCCTGAGCTATCCTCCTGATTGGACAGTCTCCCTGTAAATAGACTGTCGCCATCAGAGGCTCTAGTGAACACCAGGCCCTAGTGAACACCAGGCCCCAGTTAGACTCCATGCCCTGATGAGTGCTTTTCCTACTTCTAGTCATAACACATGCAGACTCATTGATCATTTCTGATGAACCTGCATGTGTTAAATGCTGCCGCTAGAAGCAGGCAGGCATGTCTCTTAACTCACCCCTCCCAGTCCGGTCTCTTTACACATGCTGATCGTGGAATGTAAACAAACCCACATGGGGTGCCACCGCAGCTTCGGTCGGGCACGTACCCCACCTCCCTGCGCTTTTGCACTGATTGGACGTTCTTCCTTGCCAGGAGATGTCCTATTAAGCAGTAGGGGGCTGGAGGGCTGCTAGTCTATCAGGGGCTAGCTGCCTCTATATCAGACCGGCGCTGACAGTGCTGGTTATAGTGCATGTTTGTTCAGCCTGTGACCTGCCCCTTGCTTTGTGCCTTGTGCTTCTTTGCCTTTTGCCAGTGATATTGAGTGCCCCTGTTCCTGCCTTTGCCTGATGTTCTCCACCAGTGTCTCCTTCTTGCTACCCCATTGCTCTCTCCTCCTCCATTTACCCTACTTTGCCCTGAGTGTCTGTTGGGTCTTCCCCCCTCGGGGGGCTTCCCTTGCTTGTGTGTGAGAGTGTGTGGGTGATTGCCCTTGTGCACCCGCTCTTCTCTCTCCATCCTTACATGTTCCGTGTTGTCCGTCCTGGATCGGACTCTTTTGGCTCAGTATTCTCCTGCTCACTGCTTCTATCTTTCAATCCTCTCTCACTTGCTCCATCTAGGTTTCCACTTTCTTCTCCCGGGTGATGCCTCCAGGGGCCGCCACCTGCTAGGGTCCTGCAGCCCAGACTATCCCCATCATTAGGGACTCTAGTGAACACCAGGCCCTAGTTAGACTCCACACCATGGTTGTATTGCCTGTAACAGCATGTCTGAAATGTTAGGTGGCAGACGCCATCAATAAATTTGGCCCCTAATACTAATGTCTGCGCACGTGTGTGTCAGCAGACAAGAGAGACGCAGAGAGAAGAACAGAGAAAAGAAGATTAGAATTTTAATAATTACAGGGGAGGATAGTAAAGGTTTGGGGGGGGGGACTCTAAAAGTAACTAAGAGACTCTATAGAGTGTAAGCCCTCTTACCCATTCAGTCTGTCTGTTAACACTTTGTTATTATAACTGTTAAAATCTTAAAGCACTATGTAGTTTGATGGTACTATATAAATATCTGTAAATAAACAAACAAACAAACAAACAAAAAAACAAATAAGAGACAGATTAGGAACATTCGGGAGGTTTGGCTGAAGGGAACAGTGGAAAGATAGTCCAGACAGGGCTAAATTAAGACCAAGGGCCATATTTACTAAGCTGCGAGTTTGGAAAAGTGGAGATATTGCCCATAGAAACCAATCAGATTTTAGCTGACATTCTCTAGTATGTAAAAATAAAGTGAGAGCTAGAATCTGATTGGCTGCTATAGGCAACATCTCCACTTCTTCAAGACCCACAACTTAGTAAATCTGGCCCCTAGGGTTAGATTTACTAAATCAGATTCTAGCTCAAATTTTCCTATCACATACTAGAGAATGTCAGCCAGAATCTAGATTCTAGCTGACATTCTCTAGTATGTAATAGGAAAGTGTGAGCTAGAATCTAATTGTTGGCTATGGGCAACATTTCCACTTTTCCGCAGTATAGTAAATCTAGACCGTAGAGTTGAATCAGGCCAAGCAATGTCATCTTCGGGGGATTTGCTCCCATTGTAAAGTGCCCCTGCATGGCATATAAGTGAACAGGGTGGTTGCAAAAATAAATAAAGGAGGAAGAGAAGGTGTAAAGAGGCATAAGCAGGAGGTGTGAAAGATATTAATAGGTGTGAAAGAGAGGTATGAAGGAGGAAAAAAGAAAATAGCAAAGTGTAAATAATTAAGGGGCTTGGAGGGATGGATTAAAAAGGTGGTGAGGTCAGTTGGTGAAAAGAACATGGGACATGACAGAACCACTGAAGGGATTGGAAAGATGAATGTCTGGAAGGAAGCTGGAGAGAAGAAAGATGGGGAGCTAATTATTTCATGTTTTTGTGGTAATATTAAAATTTTTGCTTGAGTTTAAAATATTTTTTTTTCTCTGAGTCTATTTAGTTATTAGTTAATTATTCTTTATTATTAGCTATTAGAGGGTAGTACTATAAATAGGCTTAATATTTTATTTTAATTATATAGTGCATATAATGTATATAATGTCGACCAGGAATAATTAATGTGGCAATAATTGAGAATAGCAGTTTGCTTTATTAAATAAGTTTATAATTAAGTTATGTCTGTACTAGCTTGAAAGGGATAACTTTGTTTACCATCTAAATCAGAGCTTGAAGTGAGGGGGTATACAGGGGTTTGCCATACCTTCACTTCTCCCACTGATTTAATTGAAAGGCTATAAATCTCCATGCATGTCTATTATTTCTATATTTTCATAACACTATGTTGTAG
>WWET01003092.1:33893-52586 GCA_011038615.1 Limnodynastes dumerilii | reverse complement strand
GGAAATAGAGGGGCTGATCCAGAATCAGGAGTAACTTCTCTCATGCTAAGCACAAGATGTGGCTTTTGCTAATTGTTACACCAAATATTTACATGTATATGACAGCTTGTATGACACCAACTTCAAGGCTTAATCTACTATGGGGCAATCAGGGTGGTCTCCCTGGGACTCCCCACATAAGGGAAGGCTGGGAATATTACTTTTCTTCAACCTCCTGAGGTCTAGTATCGGTTGGCTGCCAGATGTGGCGTCAGCTGCAATACACTGATCTTAAGAGGCTGTCAGTCACTGACATGCTCCTCATAGGGGCACATTTGTAAGTCTGAAGGCCAGTATTGCATACAAGCCGTTTCATCAGTATTGTCTGTGATGCTGTCATTGGGAGGAGCAGGAACAGTAAATCAAGCAACTGGCAATACCGTCTGTATTGTGTCCAGGGGAGTAGCAAGGGGTAGATCTGGTGGAGCTTGTGCTCCAGGTGCTGGCAGACCAAAGGCGCCACAGAGCACAACCAAGTGCCATTTCCAGATCCCTAATATACTAGTATTACAGGTGAGATAACATTAGGGGTCTGGGAATGGCACACTGTATAATGTACAAGTAGGAAATATCACGGGTCTGGGAATGACACATTATAATATATGTGGGGTATATTAGGGGTCTGGGAATGGCACACTATATAATGTACAAGTAGGATATATCACGGGTCTGGGAATGACACATTATAATATATGTGGGGTATATTAGGGGTCTGGAATGGCACACTATATAATGTAGAAGTAGGAAATATCACGGGTCTGGGAATGGCACACTATATACTGTTTATAGTGTGCCATTCCCAAACCCTAATATGAAACACATATTATATTGTCATTCCCAGACCCATAATATACCCTGCATGTGGTTTTTATAGTGCCATGTCCATAGATTTTAATGTAAAGGATACAGGAAGTAGTATCGGGAGACCATGTATATGGAGAGGGAAGTGTACTATAGAGGGGACACAAGAAGGCAGGCATGTCATTTGGAAGAGGAAGGGAAACACGTAATGGGGATAGTGATGGGAGGAGATGGGTAATGTCGGCTATCTTCATTTTCTACTCAGACTTTTATTGCAGTAAGAATCAACGTGAGGCAAAAAGAGAAGAACCCAACAATCAGTATTCATTTAAGTAAAAACATCACCTCCTCTTAGCCAGTAAACGTCAAGGTGCACACTCACTCCGCTCCCTGGCACACTACACTGTGGGAGGGGGGCCCCATAGCACTCATCTGCTCTGGGTGCTATTAAGCCATGGCACACCTCTGATTGTGTCTGTGTATGTGAAAACAAGAGCAGAACAGAAGAGAAGATTAGGTCACTAAAGTATAGAGAGGAAGAGTGACAGGGAAAAAGCTTAGAAAGAAATTACTTATATTACAGAATTGATATAAACCCACCATAAGAGGAGAGGTGCTCTTACTTACAATTAAGTTTTGCACTTATGTGTAAAAAGGAGAAAAAATAAAATAAACGTTCTTTTGTAGTGTGATGCACCAATATAACTTTTAGATAACAATATAACTCTTTTATATAACTTCTTTGGGGTAAATGTGATGCATTTATATCAATACCTAATTAGTACATCACCACTGATAAATATGGGGCAGATTAAAGTAAATAATTATTCATTATGTTAAATAGCTTTGCTTCAACATTGGATACATTATAAATAAATGATAAAGTTCTTGGTTTTGATTTTATTTTAGTTGTGTGCAGCATACAAAATTTATTAGTGGAAAATAGTTTATTTGGCTGTGTTATTATTTAATATAAATTATTTGCATGTTAAGGTGGCTTCTCAACATAAGGTATAACAATTCGCTTTAATCTGCCCCACATTTATTTTATAGGTGGTAATATACTAATTAGGGATTGATATACATGCATCACATTTACTCCAAAGAAGTTATATGAAAGAGGGGTTAGGAACAATGGGGGATGGGCATAGAGGGAACAGTAAGGAAAGGGGTACAATAGAGGGGACAGTGAGGAAAGGGGTACAATAGAGGGGACAGTGAGGAAAGGGGTACAAGAGAGGGGACAGTGGTAAAAAAAAAGATATAATGACGAACACAGTGTTTAGAGGGGTATAATGGATTGAGCAGTGGTGATAAGGGTATTATAGTGAGAACAGTGAGACAGAGAGGTATAATAGAGAGAACAGTAAGGAAAGGGGTAAAATAGCGGGAAAAGTGATGATTGGCATAGAGGTAACAGTGGCAGAGACCATCACAATTGTCTGTGAAAACTTTTTTTTTTTTTTTTTAAATCTGCAAAATAAGGTTTTTTTTATTGTTTGTAACATACTACCATGAGGAATAAAGAAAGCACGATACTGGAAGACCCTAAAAAACGCAAATTGTTATTATTAATAAACAGAAAAAAAAATATTCAAAAAACCAATACATTTATAATGAAAGTTTTAAAAAACTTACTAACAATAAATGAGCCTAAACCAACTTATCTTTGTAATTGAAAAAGTGATCTTGTCTAAAACACAATAAAATTAGGAGTTTGATTTTCAATAAAAATTGATGTTTAGTAAAGGATTTGTTATTGTATTAGTATGTTATTTATACTGTTATTATTTATATATTTGTTGTTCTTATACATTTTTTACTGTTATTTAATTATTTGTATATAGTGCTTTGTATAGTGCTTCTCTTTTTCACTCTATGAAAATACTAATGACCATTGACCATGTCTGCTTACAAAGAAATGCAATTGTTTATGCACTAACATATATAAATATGGAAAACACATTGGACCTGATTCAGAGTTTTAGCGGATGCGCAAGTCACAACCGCTAAAATGTTCTATTCAGAAACACGCACCTCTGAATTGGGCGTATTAAAAAAATAAACAAAAAAAAACAGTCGGAGCTATAATTGCTCCGACCACACGGCACGGTTTTAAATTGGTTTGCTGAATGCAAACCAATTAACCCCTTCTGCCACCTACCCCGCTGCGACTGAACTATATTAAATAAATAAAGAACGGCCCGCCTGGGCATGCTGACGCTAGTAGTGCTACTAGAGTTAGCATGCCCATGAATGACAAGGCATGCTTGCTCTAGTAGCACTACTATCGGCAGCATGCCTTGCCCCAAAAAACCATACTGCGCCCTTGCAAAATATTTAAAAAAATGGCCTAAGTGTCCCCCTATAATAATAAATGTAAAAAGAATGTAAACGCCACATCCCTAGTCCCTATCATTAAAAAATTTTCAGTGCCCACACAGGAAAAGTAAAAAAACATGTGTCCCTTAAAAAAATAAAAATTAAACCAATGTGCCTGTTACAAAATAATTTTTAAAAAAAATTGCCAAAAAAATGCTGAATTCACTGAATTCTCGTTCTCTCGATAATTCTTACAGTGCCCAAAGGGTATAAATAGACCCCAATGACAGTAGACCTGTCATTAGCACCGGGTCCTGCGTGAAGGACATGGTCATTGTCCTGTGCGTAGGCTTTTTTTATTTTGCCAAGACCTACCCCGGAATAAAAGGATACATCATTGGACCCCCATCAGAGCAGGTAAGTATGTTTTTTCTTAATTTATGTGGCAATTTTTTTGGCCATTTTTTTTTACATTATTTTGTATCGGGCACATTGTTTTATTTTTTATTTTTTTAAGGGGCACATATGTTTTTTACTTTTCCTATGTGGGCTAATTAAGCAGCCAGCGGACCGCGGTGGAAACTATATTTAAATGAGAAAAGCGACTCTTTTCTCATTTAAATATTCCTCCACAGGAGCAGCCGGTCGGATGCGGACACAGTCGGATGCTGTGCGCGCTCCCAATCTGGGCATGCGCAGATCAGGTCCATATACTGCGAGACTGGCTTCAAAACATATATAGAAAATTTAGCAGTTGCCCCCCATACTTTAGGCAATAAAAAAAAGGGAGTGTTAAAGACAAATTTAATGGCTTCTAAACAGAAATACTGCATAATGCATAATTACAAACTGTTCAATTATCTATAGCTGCCTAACATAATACATTTACTCACCTATTATAACAACAGATGAAAAATGTTTGGAATAAAATAAGGGTTTTCAAACTGTTGGGTCCATTCTGAGATGCATGTACATTTGGGGCATTTTTATTTATTATTAAAAATGACTGCAAATAAATAATAATGTGTGAATATTCTCAGTTAGATTGCTTTTTAAGAAAATCCAGCTTCTGTAATATGTGTGTGGGAATAAATTGTCATCACAATGGTAACTATAAGAAGTTACAAGTTGGGCAGGTGAAAACTGAGAAGCCTAACACTGTTGCAGCTGTTTGCTTTTCGTCTAATCATAGAAAGGTAAACATGCCCATATTGTAATTTGCTCCACCTTTGGTTTCCAATTGTCAATCCTCTAGATTGTGTATGACTGACAAGCTAGCTCATTTATATGCACCAACTTTGCTAAAACACATATCAAAATACTAGGTACAAGCAGTGGAGATTTAAACCCTGTTTGAGACCATTATATACTAAAATGTGTATGGCCCATATAAAATGTCGGTGCAAGATATTTAATAAGGGTTAAATCCTGAATATTATCAATACAAGGTAACACTTTACATTTATAAATACCATTGTGCCCCAAGAATAGTGGTCATAAACGTGAAAGCAATAGTTCATTTATGCCACCAGTTCCTTGAAAATGAATAGACTGCAGTGTCATGAACAATATAATGCATCAGATATTATTTTAGGTAGGAAGTGGGAATACTTTATAAGGCAATTAAAAAGACAATGTTTTAATATGCTAAGGGAATAACTGGTAATAAACAATGCAATGTCTACTCTACTGCAATAAAACGAAGAGGACTGGTATATTAGAAAACTAGCTATAATTAGAACTGAATTTGTTTTCACAAATGGAAATTTTGTTTGATATTTTGGTGATAAACAGCTCTATATACATGTGTAAAAAATATGACTGAATAAAATAATATCTCTTCAAAAAGCAGGTAAAATGTTCACTTAGGGAGATATTCAGATAATTATAACTGTGACGCACTCTATATGCAGATATAATTCATTGCAGTGAATTTTTATTCATTACACCGTGAGCACTATTTAACTGTAGGCTTTAACAATCTTTTTCTTTATTTATATGGGTTGTATTATACTTTATACCAGATTTTTAAAGCATAATTTATATGTAAATGTACATATAGGCATGTCGTTCTGCTTAAGGTATTGTCGCGAATGCTGGTTCAAGGCACAAAATGAATAACTTAATTGTTTTAGATGACACAGGATATTGGGATGTTAAGACTTTAGTCACGCTTAATTGCTTCCACCCTTAATGACTTTACAAGGTCATCATTCATTATTTCAAATGACAAATTACATAATTTAAAATTTCACAAATTGCGCTATTTAAGATTGATTATACCACAGATCATTGATATTACAACATTTATTATACAAAAGTTACCTTAGTAAAGTATAATTCAGTGTAGGATATTTATAAAAGGTGCTTTACAATGTTATTATATTATAACACTTGATTAAGATTTAAGAAATCTCTAAAAAGGAAAATATTTTACCCATAGCAACCAATTATATACGTTATGTAAGTTATTACTTATTTGCTGGTCCTATCGGTGCCAATTTATTTGCAATTAATCAGAGGAACATCATGATGGGAGATTCTATTGTCATAATTTAAAATATAATAATAATAATAACAACAATAATAATAATAATAATACTAATAAGCTGGATACAGATTTTGGTAAGATAGGGGACTTTCGTACATCACGTTGTGGAGGCTAATTTATGGAATCTGATGTTAAGTCTGAATCCAGTCCACTGATAATAATAATAATAATAATAATAATAATAATAATAATAATAATAATAATAATAAAATATACATATCATTTACATAATTATTCCAATAATTTACAACATAATTCACATAATTTAATATGCCCCCTCCCTCAATGGAATTTACCAATATGTTTTCAACATTTTCCTGCATGGCTCAATTATTTCCTATCTTCTGTCAGTCTTTAATTTCCACTCTTTTGATATAGCAAGTGACCTAAACCAGACCGTAGCAGCCGCCTTGACCAAGTGGCTCCAGCTGCTCCTCATTTACTGCAACAACATCAATGTCAGCAATGGCTCACCAAGAAAACATGAAACCTGAAAAACTTTCCTGCAAAGCAGAATGGCATTGGCGCAAATTTTGTTCTACTGATGCCTTCACAGTAACATTTCCCATGCTTATTGAAATGCTCTGAACAATGCCAAACAAACTTACTTTTAATCTCTCATTTCTTATAACTATTATGTCTTTGTTGTATATTTAATTCTCTCCTGCAAAATCCACCAACTTCGATTAGTGCATTGGCCCCATAGATCTTTAAGGGCAAGCTTAGACACAATTTATCTTCATTATTAACTGATATACTACTCAGTCCTATCTTTCACACTCTGGCACCATGTTTTCATTCCATCCCACAAATTAAAAAGTATCTGCTCTGTTCTACTTTCTAGTAAATTGAGAGTAATTAGGGTCTAGGGTCAATATAGTTTTAAATAAACAACTGGGAAGACTAGATGGGCCATGTGGCTCTAATCTGCCGTCACTTTCTATGTTTCTGTTACCTGTCCTCTTGATTCCTCTACTCTCACAAGTCAGTTGATGCTTATTTTCTGTGCTTATTCAAAACTTAACTACAATCTTTCAAATTACATGTACTCTGCCATCTTTATTCAAACATGCACTGATCACTCCAATTCTGCAAAACCGAAACCTTAAACACAATATCTCTCTCACGTTATTGGTCTTCTTCTTCGTTTCCATGCCCCTCAAAAACTGCTTGAGAGACTTGCCTACACTCACTCACGCACTAACTTTCTACAATTTTCTAATTTTTCTTCAGTCAGGATATCATTCCTAACCCTTTACCAAAAACTGCAGACTAAGGTGGTCATTCGTTTAATCACAGATCCCAACTCAAGAAATATAAGGATCACTAACTTCTATTACTAATTCTCCTGTATCTTTCTGCTGGTTTTGACACTGTTGACCATTCTCTTTTCATAAAAATGATATAATCCCTAGGTATCCAAGATCCTACCTGGATACCACAGCCACAGACTATGATTTTTGGTTAATAATAATGCAATGTTGAATTTAAAATAGTGAGAGGCAATAAACAAAGTCTGACATTCCAAGATAATGTTTTAATTATACAAAGATTTGATGGCTTTGATAAAGAATAATATATTTGAAACGCGTTGGCGGGGTGTGCAGAGAGGACCAGAGACCAGTACCTTCTCATCTCCGTGGCTCAGAGTTTATCCGGGGACCATGATCATCTTTTACCTGTGCCATCTGAGGTTCTGTTTACAACTTGAGGCATGATCCTGGATCCCTCTCCGTTTCAAACTTGTTAGTATTTTTTTATGTTTACATTTTTTACCTGTTTATGTGTATGAATAAATCTATTTTTACTAATCAGTATATATTTCATCTATCTTCTTTACACACTCCCGATGAAGTTGTGATCTCCTCTAGTGAGAATGGGCCAGATCCTGACCTACGTTCGGTTTACGTTTCAACGCGTAGTGTATTTACGCTTTCTTAATTACTATGCACTCCTCTAGACACTCCCCTAGGTCGTGCATATTTTTGCAGTTTTTCGCTTTCCAAACCCTACCCTAACTTTTCCAAGCATAACTGCTGTCGGCTGTAATGGCTGAACGTACTTACACACCTAAGCGCGCTCATACTGTACAATTTACATGCCTCATCCCGCATACAAAGCATAATTACGGGTGTCATATGGCTGGCACGCCCCTTTGTTCATAGTTAAGCTGTTGATCGTAGTCTCATAAGTAAGTTCAGAGTTTCTGGTCATAACATTGTTTTTAATACCCTGTATTCTTTTTGAATTTTACCTGTTTCACGATAAAATTGTTACAGTTTTATAGATATATGAGTCTTTCTTTATTATATCAATTTTTTGTTTTTCCATCTTGGTTTTATTTAGTATAATCCTTCTTCCTAGCGCCCAGCACTTTCTATTCTAAATTATTGCTCATTTTAAGGTTTAGTGGTACCTTTGTGCCAATAACAGCTTTTTAATTGTAGAAGGGTGCCATCATATCCAATATCTTTTATATCTTGAACCCATTCAAGACCAACAACCATCTCTGCTTATTAAGACTATCTTACTATCCTCTACTCTAATAAATTCTAAAACTTACCTCTTGCAAACTCACTCCTTCAGAAAAGATTTTAGAAATCCACACTGCTTATAAACAACTTGGCAGTTGCTGACAGCTTAGTGAAGTCCTCTGCTGACAGAGGACAACACTATGCAGTCAGTGGCTGGCAAGTTATTTATTAACAGCACTCAGCATTCATAGACTGAGTGCTGTCTGACTTAGCTTAGTGCTATTGCTCCTGGCTAGCCTCCATGGGTACAAAAAAAGCATATGCCTTAGGCCTCCCCTGTTTCTTGGGCCCTGTAGCAGCTGCAATCCACTGTACTCGCAGTAGTTATGTCAGCGGATATATAGCACATCGCCTTTTGCATTAGACCCAGATATCATACATATTGTAAACTTGCAAGCAGGGCCTTCTTATTGACCCAATTTGTTTATTACTAACCAGTCTTGTACGATGGTTGTTTAAGATGATAAAGCGTATAAAATGCAGGTGCTACAGAAAAACCTCTAAAATATTACTTTTATCACATGCATAAACATCTGAAAGCATGCAGGGACTGGCTGTCCTGGAGCTGGGTATATATTGGAAAGAAAAAGAAAATAGGATTTTTTTGTACTCACTGTAAAATCCGTTTTGCTAAGTCCATTGGGGGACACTGGTAACCATAGGGGTATAGTAGGTGGTCCGGGGAGACAGGGCACTTGAAAGAGTTAATCTGGCTACGCTCCCCTACTATTCCCCTCCCCTCGGAGGGAATCCTCAGTTAATTGTAAAGTAAGCTCAAAGAGCGGGCATAATGATAAACTTTACACTATCTAACTTATACACGTCAGAGCAAGGGAGGGAACGCAGTGTCCCTCAATGGACTCAGAGAAAAGGATTTTACGGTGAGTACAAAAATCCTATTTTCTCTTACATCTATCGGGGGACACTGGTAACCATATGGGACATACCAAAGCCGTCCCTAAGGGAGGAAATGCTCTGAACCAGCCGTTCGCAACACTCTGTATCCAAAACTGGCATCTTGAGATGCGAAACCCTGTAACTTGTAGAATTTATAGAATTTGTAGAAAGTATGGACAGATGACCACGTAGTGCCCCTGCATAACTGTTCCACCGAAGCGTTGTGACGTGCCGCCCTTCCTCTATACAGGCTGATGGACGGCCCGCCCACGACGCTCCCACAGCCCTAGTGGAATGAGCCTTCAGCCCACCTGGAATAGGTTTTTTAGCCAGAACATAGGCCTGTCTAATAGTAGAGGTAATCCACTGGGCAAGTGAGGTCTTAGAAGCCGGCCAACCACATTTGTTTGCTTCATACAACACACACAGGTCTGCTGTCTTTCTTACAGGACTCGTACGGTCCACATAACACCTTAAAGCCCAAACTACATCTAATAAACGCAGAGATGAATCCGAGGATACCGACTGCGGGGAGAAAGCTGGAATCACTATTTCCTAGTTTATGTGAAAGCGCGATACCACTTTAGGAGTGAAAGTAGGCTTACTATCTGAATGAAAAATCAAAAAGGGGGGTTTACAACACAAAGCTCCTATTTCTGACACCCTCCTAGCTGAAGAAATAGCCAACAGGAAGACCGTCTTCCAGGTCAGATTTTTAAAATCTATTGATTCCTAAGGTTCAAACGGCTCCCTGGTAAGGGCCCTTAACACTAGGTTGAGGTTCTAAGGTTCGATCGGATGAACAAAAGGAGGTTGAACATGTAGGACACCTTGCATAAAGGTCTGAACATCTCTCAACCTTTGGGCCCTTACTAAAAACTGAGAATCCCCCCCCCCGAGGGGAGGGGCACAGTAGGGGAGGAGAAGCCAGATTTACTCTTTCAAGTTTTTAAAGTGTCCTGTCTCCCCGGACCACCTACTATACCCCTATGGTTGCCAGTGTCCCCCAATGGATGTAAGAGAAAAGAGTTTCACTGAAAATATCTCCTGCTGCTAATCACCACATGAGAGGATATCCCAATAAAGGGCCGAATCCAGAACTACGGCCGTCAGTGAATTCAATGAACAATAGCTACTGCGCATATCATTTCGATACGTAGATTGCATATATGCGGTCTAAAATACCTTATTGTGCCCTTGCAAAACAATAAAAAATAACGTCCCAAGTGTCCCCCTATAATAAGAAATTTTAAAAGAATGTAAATACCCCGTCCCTATCATTTAAAAAATGACAGTGCCCATAGAGGAAAAAATGAAAAGAAAAAAAAACAGCGCCATGTGCCCGTAAAAAAAACGGTGCAAGTGTAAGGCTAATTAAGCAGCCAGCGGACCGCAGTGGAAACTATATTTAAATGAAAAAAGCGACTCTTTTCTCATTTAAATATTCCTCCACAGGCGCAGACACAGTCGGATGCTGTGCGCGATCCCGATCTGGGCATGCGCAGTGGGCATTTTGGCTGCGCTTCTGTCTGAAAAATAGACAGAAGCGCAGCTCTGAATCAGTCCCAAATACCGCATAGCTTTATGTTTAATCTATGAAACAGAGTTAAGCTAAGAAATTTCACTTCTTAAATAGATTTTAGTTTCACAACGTAAATTTGCCTCCCATTTGCAGCTAGAGGTTTAAATGCAACTCTGAATCAGCCCCTTTATCTATATATAAATGATAACATTATAATACCCTAAATGTCAGACTTTTGTGTCATTATTATTTTTATTCAATTGATTTGTTGTTGAAATTATACCAATTAGTATTATGTGCTGGATTGGCAACCTAGTACACACCAGCCCATAAACATTAACATAAATATTTGTAATAACTTCACACAATACATTTAATCATAGACATGGACACCTATATGTAATACAACACTAGCAGGCTTCTTATGCAACAGTTGCAAGGTTTAACTCACAAATGTCACAACACTAGAATGATTAGAGAGCGAGCCTCATCTGTGGCTCTTGTTATTGCTGAGCTACTGCTACAGTCAGCGCAGCCTCACTCCGCAGCTCTTCCCTCCCCGCACGGCGTCTGCGCACTGTACATCGTGGCTCACGTTGCATGTGACGTCACCCCGCCGTGGCCGTTAGAGGCGAAGGAGGGAGGCCCTCATTGCGGTGGCGTAGTGTACGTGCGCTGGTGGCGTCGCGAAGCGGTCAGTTCAGGGGTTCAAAGAGGAAAAATATGGCGGACAACAAAGGAGGCGGTGGCGGGGAGACGGAAGGTTCGGTGACCAGCGACAACAATAACAATGGCAGCGGACAGGACGGAACTACGGCAGGGACTGAGGCCCAGGTGGTGGAGGAGACAGAGAGCGCTGATAAGGCTGTGCCAGTGGCTGCCCCGGCAGAGGAGAGCCCGGCCCCCTCGTCCTCCGCGGCCTCCTCTTCGTCTGCCTCATCCTCCACGCCGACCGGAGTGGTGAATCTATTGGATACATGTGCGGTGTGCAAACAGAGCCTCCAGTGTCGGGAGTCTGAGCCCAAGCTGCTGCCGTGCCTGCACTCGTTCTGCCGCCGCTGCCTACCAGAGCCTGAGAGGCAGCTGACTGTTCCGCTTCCAGGCGGCAGCAACGGGGACATCCAGCAAGGTAAGATTACGGGATTGGCAGCGACGTCCTGTCCAGTGGTGCCATGCACTGGCAGATAGAAGGCGATGTGTCCAATCAGCGGGCATTGGTGGTATGGAGGATGCTTGCTAAACATAGCCTATGGGCCAGCTGTTGCTAACCGTTCTGTTTCTTGTAAATATACCCTTTGTGGTCGTAGAATAGTATAGTAGTGTCATTTAGTAAATACTTCATGCTGTCTATGTATGAGATGACCAGTGAGGCTAATGAAAACCTCACTACTGTTGTCACATTGAACTTTCTGGTTTTGTTTTGGGTGTCACAACACTGCTAGTTTTGCATTTTAATTTTTTTCTCCAAGCAGTTTTTGTTTCTGAAGCAACGGGCCATGTGTTGTGAGGAATGTTGTGACATAATGATGTGCAATGATTAAACACATCAAGGCTGCTGCAGCGTGATTTGCAGTTTGATCAGCATGGACAGGAGAGAGTTGTTACTGTATCTTACCAGAGTAAGAGTCCTCCTTATATGAGAATGGTAAATATAATTTGCCATGTTTTTTTTCTTCCTTTTTATATAAGAATAATCAGGTAGTTGTGTAACCCACAATGATTATTCATGTTGAAATGCTTGACATAAACGTGGTCAAATGGTTACAGTGTACAGTCACATGTTGAATAAGTGTCACTACTGTTGGGTGGTTATTTTTGTCTTTAGTGTATAGATTGTTATCTATCTATTTTCAGGTGAATTTAAGTACCTAATTACAGGTTCTTAGGTTTTATGCAAACTTTAAAAAAATTTCAATTAATAGTAATTCTTTTTTGTAATCTTTAAGTACAGGTTTTTAGTGAATGCACTTTTGTTTTTATAGCTTGATGTTGTTTGTGTTTCTAAATGTTGAACGATGTGATTGTTTATCTTGGTGTTAAAATATTGTGTTGCATAATTATTTAATGGACAGCCAGACACAATTATGGGGACTACATGTTGTACCCTTGATCATCCAGAAAGTTTGCATGCTACCAGTTTAATATTGATTCAAAAACAACAAAACTCCAGGACATATACACGTATGTATTTTTCTTCCTAGCAAGCATCGTAAACATGTTACAAGCTGTAGCCAAAAACTGACATAAAAATAAATGAAATATAGGATCTTTAGTTTCTTTGAGGATTGTTTCCCATCTCTAAATAAATAAATAAAAATAGTTACTATATCAAGTCTATCATAGTTTACATTGAATTTCACATGATTATCTAATACAAGAGTTGTTGTTCTGCGTGTTACTATTAATTTTACTAATTGTCTCGATTTTCTTTATTTTTATTGTAGTTATAAAGTGGGGGGTTTTTTTTGTTTAAAAAAACAGAGAATATTTTGTGTTCTCCCCAGGGACTTTTAGCCGGGTGCTACACCCAGCTATTTTAGCTTACCACCCAGCCAGACCAAACCAAACAAAAACGTTGATTGTGATCTCCAGCTTCAGTCCTGGCTGTCCTCAGATGGGCTGTAAGGGCTTTCTGGTACTGCTACACTGTTGCTTATCAGAAAGTTTGTACAGCCCATCAGAGGACAACCACTGTCAGCTGGGACTCATACAGTACCTGAAGCTTCATTCAGTGTTATGCTGGTACAACCCAGCCTCATTCACATACAGAGGAGTAAAGCCAATATATGGGAGCATTTAAAAATATAGGTTGGGGTCACTAGGATAATGGGCCAGATTCTCAACTACGGCTATTGTACGTAATCTACGAAACAATATGTAGATTACGTACAAT
Organism: Limnodynastes dumerilii; assembly: GCA_011038615.1. NCBI lineage: Eukaryota > Metazoa > Chordata > Amphibia > Anura > Limnodynastidae > Limnodynastes > Limnodynastes dumerilii. Next base: position 39,027 of record WWET01003092.1, on the reverse strand, counting down.
AGTCACTACGCATGTGTAGTAGCTACCGATCGGCAAATTACGGCCATGTGTGGAAGACGGCTGTAGTTAAGGATCTGGCCCAATATCTGTATGGTCCTAAGATCTAGTGTGTATTGTATGGCAGTCACTTGGATGTAGTAGGAATTGTACAGCAGAGGCTAGGAAGCTGTCTATATTGTATAGTAGAGAACAGCATTTGTTTTCTATTGTTGCAGTTACAAGATTGTGTTCTCTATTTTATAATGCTGTAATGTAGAATGGTTACTGGTGTTAAACTGCCAAACAAGAGGGCACAAAATTATAGTTTGTTGGGGGGTGTTGAACACACCAGCACTGGCCCTGTCTCGTTGCTTCCACCAGTAGATTGCAACCAACAGAACTAAATAGTTGCAAGACAGGCAGATTGTGAGGCCTCAAAGCTTAGCCCCAGTAGTGCAGTGGGAATGTCCGTATCCCATCCAGTATTATTGCAAAGTATCACACTGCCAACACCCAGCTTCTATTTAATACCACCCGGCTGGCAAAATTTTCTGAAATATATATCTATATTTATGTTTTCAAAATAGGATATATGGATTGATACAAAGGTGTAACCATTAACCTGCTTAATGTAGATTGAGTATTTTTAAAAAATGTTTAACAGAATATTATGGTATCTTTTTTTTTTTTTTTTTTTTTTTTTTTTTTTTTAAAATTTTAAAAAAAATTTTTTTTTTTTTTTTTTTTTTTTTTTTTTTTTTTTTTTTTTAGCTTCTAAGAGCAATTCTGTTTTTTGTTAAATTAAACCTTTACCAAGCTACACAATGGAAGTTTATGGAAATTAGGTAGAACATCGGAAAGCATCATAAGTATATGTTTTTATATATTTTCTTAAACCTCCAGCTGTGATGCAGTTTCACTCACCCAGGATTATCTGAACTACTTTACAGCAAAGTCAACATAAAACAATCTAGTGTTACTAGCCAATTCAAGTTTAATTTTCAGTTTTCAGTATATTTTGTATTGCAACTAATTCAGGCTTCCTTATACTTTAAATAAAATTTCTTAAGCTATTGATAACTTTTACTAAATAAAGCATCTTGCTAGCTGCTTGGTCACTAGTAAGAGCCAGGAGATGGGTTAAATCATGTCAGTTGACCATGAGTCTATTTTTGACATATTAGTAGTTTTGCTACTACTTTGCTTCCCATTCAGGACAATTCCTTCAGCCTAGGCCTACTAAATCATGTTTGCATCCCTATGTTACCAAGTGTTACAATTAAAACGTTTTCATAATTTTTTTTTATTGTTATTTTTTACAAACCTATTTAAAAAAATAGTAATTATATTATAAGCTGATTCAAATTGCAGATCCGTTATTGTACTACATGAGTTTTATCCTGGAGTAAAAATACTTCTCATAGTGTGTTTGTATTTTTACAAACAGAATTATATTATATTAAATAGTAAAGTTGTCTTATATTTCAAAATCACCATTTATAAGAAATAACTAGAATCAGACAGTCCCCTGTTTCAGTGCTGACATTTCATATAACTTTATCATTTTACTAAATTACCAAGTTATATGCATTCGCATTGTAAAGGAAAGTAATTCAAAATTACATTTCAGTAATAATTTACAGATTATGCTATACTCCTGTTACATGATAGGTCAATATTTATAGAGAGTGCAGTACATGTGGACAGGACACCCATTACCTTCCAAATTGGAGGTCCTAAGGAAATGAGGTTTGTGAAATGGGCAAGACATGTTCCTGAAACACCTCAGGAGAATGGAGAAAACTACAATCACTCCTCCACCTTTGTGATAAGCAGCCTGAGATCCCTGGGTTGTACAGAGGTGGTCACAGAATGCTGAACTGCTCAGGAGCCAGCTGTTGCTCAAGGCATGTGTTACGAAGAAAAAAACAAAACCATAAATAAATAATTTAGAAAATGTCAAAATCTAAAATGAGGTTTTTGTATTATTCTTTTGGTGTAATCTGCATTCTCTGATATGCTTTATGTATGTACAAGCATTTCCTTCTATGTAATGAGTGGTAGTTTTATTTATTTATTTTTTTTATTTTTTTGCCATTGAATACAGCCCAACAACAAAAACGTTTCTGCAATTAAATGTTTTGTGCCAGTCACTCTTTAAACTTGATTAGTAGATTAGTTGCAGATTTTTTTTAATTTAAAACACTTTCACCAGATAGACCTGTGTCTGTAATGTCATTGTAAGCCATCACTCTAATTGATTTAAAAAAAAATTGCGCACTCGGTTTTTTTTTTACGCTAATATACAGTAATATAAAGTTTAATGTCTTGCCCATTATTGGTAGTTGCATGCTGACTGAACTGGATGCACTTATATAGTTAACTACAGGACTTGACAAATCCTTGATGCTAGGTTGTCATGGCAACTAGAAATTTGAACCTAGTGTGTGTGGAAGTTTTAGAGGCAGAATCGGGGAGAAGCATGTTATTCATGGAGAGACTCTAGAGGTCACCATGGTGTATTTGGTCACTTCTACCCTATTCTTAATGCTTGTTAAGAGAAGCTTCTAGCAGCGTGACACTGACATGACCTAATTTTTAGCCAGCCACAGCCATCATCATGGAGGCAAGCAGGTGAAGATAGAAGACTTTAATATGAAAGCAAATTAAGAGTGTGGAAACTACTGGATTCATATAGAGATACAGATATTTGTTACACAAGAGATTATAACTTGCAGTTAATTGTGTGCGTGTGTTTGTTGCCACAACAAAAACCTAGGCACCTGGCTTTAAAAATATCAAAAACAAAAATAAGTGTGTGTAATTGCAGTCTTGCAATTAACCAATAACTAACCATGACATTCTGGACCGGATTCAGAGTTACGAGCATGTGCGATGCGGAATCGCACATGCTAATTTGAATACGTGCTATTCAAGGATGCACATCCGTGCATCCTATAGCACACTCTGAATAGCACGTAAGGTAAATACAAAAATAATCCACCAATGCCCCATAATAAATAAAAAAAACAAGACACCAATGCCCCAATTTACATTAAATATACTGTAAAACATCGTCATATAAATCCCCTTTACCAAAAATGAAAATATAAAAAAAGTTGCCAAAATGTGTCCATTAAATAAATAAAAATAACCTTACCTGTTCTGATGGGGGTCCCGGTCCAGTCTTCTAAGCTTTTAATCCGATGGGGTGGTCTTGGCAAAAAAAAAACCCTATTGGTCCGCCGCTTACTATGTCCTGCAAGCAGGACATCCCCTGCGCTAATGACAGGTTGGCTGGCATTGGGTTATATATATACCCTCTGCCAGCGTGGGAATTGACCAAAGTCTCACGATGGAAATTGTGATTTCCCATGCAGCTTGAGACAGGCTGTAACCACAGGACTTAATTTCCCAGTCTCAGCCACCACAGGACGTCATATTCTGACCGCAGTCCAGCTCGCTGGATGATCTGAAAGGTAAGAAAAATTTAAAGGGGAGAGGGGGGCTTTCCCCATGTACAAGATGCACTTTTAATTTTGGGACCCCAAAATTAAGGTGCGTCTTATACAGGGGTGCATTTTGTACATGGGGAAATACGGTATATGTGTACAAAATGGAGGGAAAACAGTCTTGACGATGTTTGGTATCTGGGGTGTAAGTACCTCAGAAACCATTTTCTATAATTTGATCATTATACATGGTGCATGAATTATATTATTTCTTGGCGTACCTGGCTGCTTCCTTCTTATTTGCTGCTTTATTATAAAGCTTATATTGCAGTAGAACAGTGGTAACCAATGCAGCCTGGGGGTTCACTGCTTTTCCTTGACTGGTGTAGATTAGAGATAACTTCTAGGTATAACAACTAACTGATTAGCTGTTTAATAGTAGTTAAATACATAAATATTTTACATTTGAATCCTGTTGATCAAGAATTGCTTTAACTCACAAAGCCATGCATTGGTGTAAATCAAATGCTGTCTTTTGGTTCGAGTGTGATGTAGTGTATGTATTTAATAGCAAATGTTAAGGCACTTTATTGTAGTGAACCAGGTAAGCCAGAGGAACCAAATGGTCTCCAGTAATTGAATTTAAAATTCAGTCAGGTGTTTATGTCAAATTAATTAAGGGGTATCCTAAAACCAAGTATAAGCTTAATCGGTATTAAAAGGTCTTTACATTGGCTAGTGGCTTATCATATATGGAAATATATGTAACAGACATTCTGTATTTTTACAGATAGAATGGTGTTTGTTACTGTTCGGCCATTTTCTTTCCGTTGTTGAATCAAGTCACAGTCCAGAGGTTTCTGGAAAGTGACAGTGATATTTAGAAGCCTGGCAATCATCTGAGTGGTTAAATGGTGGCTGTAATCATACCACCACTCCTTTAGGATTTAAAATTGTTGTTTTATTTTTAAATAATGAATTACAAAAGAGAAAAAACAAATTGGGCTGTCCAATTCAGAGTTACATAAAATTATAATGTTCAACCCCTTCCAGACTCAATGGATTCATTGATCACTATTGTGCAAGGCAGTGGAAGGGCAAGAGGTCTTCTTTTGTCCCACAGACCTCTAGTATAGTGTGCTGTTGATGAAATGCCTGTGCTTTTCATATCTGTAAACTAAAATGTTCTGTTTTTGAAATCTTTTTAACACTGCCCACTAGAGATCCTTTCATTGTTGTTCACTACTTGTGTTTTTTTCAAACTAAGTAATCTAGAACTGACTACATTCAGTAGCAGTGTATTTACAAAATAGAACTACTCCAATATTTACATTAACTAAACTATTTGGTCTATACCCATTCTATTTGCTAAAATCACTCAAAAGTAAGCGAGTTTGTAAACAGGAATAAAAAATTGAGGGAAGAAGAATTATACAATCAGAACAAGTACTAATGTTTTCCCCGTTTTGACGAGCAAAGGCCCAACTTACTTAAGCAAGTAGTACTAGTTTTACTGGGTCAGAATTGTTAGTAAAATCTTGGAGTAACTCGGAATAACTAACCGTGAGCATTTTATTCTAGACTTGATTAGTCTGGGGGAAAGTAATCTATGTAGCATGTAAGAGGGAGCTGTCCGTGCAGCCTCCGTAGAAAGTTAGGAAAAGTGGGCAGACAGGGAGCAGTTGACAATGTCTGTGCGTACT
>WWET01003092.1:23739-33869 GCA_011038615.1 Limnodynastes dumerilii | reverse complement strand
ACTGTCCCTACTTAAGAGGGAAAATACGCATGGCAAGATAAGGTGGCCTATAGCAATGGTAAGTGCCATTAGGCATCTAAAAACGGGGACAGGACATGGTAGGAAACTGTTAACTTATGTTTTTGGGAATGCAACTTTATGGATATCACACTTAAGGGTGTTTCCGGTCCCTAGTGCTCTGAAACAAGGCTGCCCCTATATTACTATACCATTTTAGGCCATTCCAGAAACTCTCTGTTATAGGCTATTTGTGGAACTGTTGTAAGCGGTCAGCAGAATACAACAGGTTAGGCATCTATTGTAACACTGAACCCAAGTAGCGTAACACAATTCACATGGGAGAAAAATTTAAAGCTGATGCTCTATTGTTTCTGGTTTTTTCATCTTTTATTGCAGAGAAATCAATGAATCCAAAAACTATCCATACAAGCACAAAAACACTTCCAGCATGGCATATCACAGGCACCAGGTAGCTGAAAGGAGTATCTTATAGCGGTGCTATATCAACACTTGGATATAGTTTTTCACATTGTTTCCTCAAGGAAGATGTGCGGTCTGCATGATATCACAAAGCATCTGGAAGCATTTCCTTGGGATAAAGCAGGTTTAGCATCTGTTGGTTGTTAATTCTGTCTTGATTGTACTAGTTTGAAATAAAGTTTAACAACCAGTTACTATTGTAGTTTCTTCTAGTTTTGAACATAAATATTTAGACTATTTATGAATATGATACTGCAGATAGGGTCACACTCTCCCAAGGCAGTGCCTTTGGTAACGACTGACAATGCTACCTGACTTGGAACCTGAAGCATAACCCTAAGCTTGAGATTAGTACCCCTTAAGCAATATTCTGAATAGGAAAGTCTAGCCATGTCCTTTCTTTTCTCCTGTAAAACCTTAGTGTGTGTGTTACAGCCAATGATATTAAGTAGAATATATATTGTAATGGAACACGTGGGGGCTTGCTTGTAACTTTTACTGAACATTTTTTTACTTATGGGTAAATGGCTCCTACACACTTTCATAAAAAGCGTAGTAGGATATATCCGTTAAGTGTGTGTGTGTGTATGTACAGGAGAGTGTAATGTGTGGAGAGGGATATATATATGAGTAGGAGAGTGTAATGTGTGGAGAGGGATATATATATGAGTAGGAGTAATATGTGAAGAGGCAGATAAGAGTGGGTGGGGTGTAATATGTGAAGAGGCAGATAAGAGTGGGTGGGGTGTAATATGTGAAGAGGCAGATAAGAGTAGGTGGGGGTCTAATATATGAATCTACTGCCAAATCTGCAAACCAGTAATCCCTGCCTTTGATACTGCCACAGATAAGCGTGTTTTCCTCCAAATATTTATCCCTGAAGAAGCCCTACCTACCTAAGGGTGAAACGCGTAGGTTTGGAATAGCGGAAAAGTAAGCCGCCTAAGAGATCTCTTATCAAACACACATTCTAGCTACCGGACGGCAAGCAGACAGTTTAGTCTGCATCAACGGGGGCATAAGGACTGACCCAGAGCACATCGTTAGCAGCGCATCTGCTTACTGCATGGCTGGGCATTTATCCGGACCCCGAGTAAAGGACACCTCAGCGGTCTACTTTGAAACCCTAAAGGACCAGGACCGGCATAATACAAGCAACTAAGGTAATACACCCTGTATTCTTTATCACAGTATGCGCATACTTGCTGAACTTTAATTACCAGGATTGTGCTACTGGATGGTGTAATGTGTGGAGAGGGATGTAACAGGAGTCTAATACATCATATGGGGAAAGGTATAATATTTCCAGGAGAAGTGTAATATGTAATTTGGGGAGTAGGATGTATCTGAATGGGGGAAGTATAATAAATAATATGAGAAGAGGAAAATTAAATATTGAGCCTAAAATTAACCTGAACTGAACCTTACATATAAATATTACGCTAATTGTTATATTTTTTTTAACGTTAAATATTTTGGACTCAGTAAATGAATCATTTTTGAAAAGTGGTACTTCACCTGGTTCCTTAGCGGGTAAGTGATACTCAACAAAAAAAGGTTGAGAACCCCTGCTATAGAGGGAGAGCTGTAGACATAGTTTAGCTAGATTTTAGTAAGGCTTTTGACACTGTCACATCACACTGTTAAATAAGCTGGAAAATTTGGGATTGGACTGAAAGATAGTTGCATGGATACTTACAGCATAGACAACAGTGGGTTGTAGTATATGGAATACTTTCTGGGGATGGTAAGGTAACCAGTGGAGTACCCCAGGGTTCTGTACTTGGACCAGTGCTATTTAATATCTTTATAGGGTATATTGTCTGAGTTTCGAGGGGAAAAGATTTTTGCAGATTATACAAAGATATGTAACGGTAGACACGCCAGGTGGGGTACACAAAATGAGGGATAATGTAGGTAGACTGGAGGAATGGTAGAGTGTGGCAACTGCAGTTTAATGCCAATGTAAAATCATGCTCTTGATGCACAGAAACCTAAAAGCTCAATATATTATTAATGGTACTACTAGAAACTACTGAGGAGGAAAGGGATCAAAGAGTCATTATTTCATGTGACTTAAAGGTAGCCAAGTAATGTAGCAAAGCATTGAGAAAGGCAAGTCAGATGCTTGGTTGCATAGGGAGAGGAATTAGTAGCAGAAAGAAAGATGTAGTGATGCTCCTTTATAGATCGTTTGTATGACCTCACCTAGAATACTGTGTTTAGTTCTGGAGGCCAACTTCAGAAAGACATATGTACATGGTCCATGGCCTGTGTCACAAAACATACCAAGAAAGGCTAGAGGAACTAAACATTTAGAGCTTGGAGCAGAGAAGGGAGAGGGGGATATGATAGCAGCTTTCACATATATCAAGGGTTGTGATCAGCTAGAGGAGGGTGGTATTTTTCAAAGAAGTGCAATAGAAAACGAAAAGGTGTAATAGAAAATGCGTTTTAAATAACCAACTGGACAGACTGGATGGGCCATGTGACTCTTATCTTCCGTCATTTTCTATGTTTCTAGCACTAACGTACCTAGCATTGTACAGAACTTAGTTTTGTACAATGACATTTCAGTATAAATGGGCTGTGTTTCCCCTCTGCCCGCCAAAGTGGAAGCATTTAAATTGTACACTGGCGGTGGGTTAATTGTTGTATAACGAATTCTGTTATCACAGAATATGCTTTTGACCTGTTCATTGATCAATAAAAGGCAGAGACCCTATGTTCTGTAAACACTTAGATGCACAACACGTTAATATGTCATATACTATCTGGTCATGACACTGTGGGCAAAATTCCATCTGTAATACCTTTTAAACTGTGACTCTACAATATGCCAGTGTTATGATCTATTTCTAAAAACATTTCTAATAGAACTTTAAAATACATGCATAGAGTGATGGAGACCAGGTCACATTACTGTATTGGTACATGTGCATATTTTGGTGCTAGAATAGTGTCTGTGGTGTATGTGTAGTATATGTTTCTGAAGAGTGGGCAGAATATAATTTTTCTTTGAAGTCATCATTGATTCTTATGTCAATATCAAAGGGTTCTTCATCTTTGAACTAAGCTTCAAAGGTGTTTCATCTCCTTTACCCTTTAGAGTACTTTTCTTAATGGCATAGTCTGGTATTGCTGATTCTCTCAAAAAGCTTTACCGGACCTGGTCCAAGTAAAATGTTTGTGTTTTGATGAGCTATTATTTAATGTGATATGCATTTAAACAAGATGTTTCTTTTAATCTCCTACATGGCACTAAACTTGTGGTAGGTTAGCATGTTGAAAAACTTATTCCTGATTGACTATCTGAGTATTAAGTTTTCTGGGTGTTTCCAAGCATAGTTATATTGCACTTTGTAATGTATGTAAAGGTGAGAGAGAGTATATATCTCCATATCATATGAAATATTTGAATTCTGTAAGAGTGTAAGAATGTTCATTGAGATTTAATGAACTAGTGTGGTGTTGTACTAAGTTTGTGTATAGAATATTTAGCCCTAAATTTGGGGAATTCTGTAAATTTTTTACACTAACTGTATGCACTTGTGGATCAAAGTAGACAATATACATTGTAATCTAGACCATGACCGCATCTGCTGAGCTATTCCAAATTTGCTTAGTTTGAAGGTTTTAATATAGTATAGGTCATTTTAGGAAATATTAAATATTGCTCAGGTTTTTAATGTTAACTGAACGCTGTTGTAAACACTTCTCATCTTACTCACGGTAATGAAATGTCAGACATGTGAAACCCAGGTCTCTGTTGCAAGAAGATATTAACGTTTGTTGCATATAATGAAGCATAGGATAGCAACCAATCAGATTCTAGCTGACATTCTCTTGTATATGATAGGAAAGTGAAAGCTAGAATCTGGTTGCTATAGGCAACCTCCTTTTTCCTTTCCCACAATTTTTTTTTTGTGTTGGCTTATGTATGAATGTGTAATTCAGTTAATGAATGTTACTAGTCCTCATAATGTGCGTGCGATTTGTACTCTGAATTCCGTTGTGCAGGTGTCAGTGCCAGAATTGTGATACTTTTTGAAGATAATGATAGAAAACAAGTGTATAGCTTAGCACTCAGCATTAGAACACAAATAATTAGCAAAAAGATAACAATAAAAGTCTCTCCTGTGTAATTACTTATTGCCATACATACAATTGCCCATATAAGATTTCTAGCTTGACTCCCAGGTTTAAAAAGCCCTGGTGTAAGTATTTATAAATGAGTATAAACTTCAGGTAGCATAATTCATTCAGTGTTTTAGTTGGCCTCTATCTAATGGGACTTGTGTAATATTTATTAGTATTCTAAGTATTATGACTACTAATTCTAATCCTTTACATTAAATAACTTACTGTTGCTGACTAATAATGATTCACTGTTACTCATGGTCACATGTGCATGAGTCATGTTTTCAGCATGTATGTAATTAAAAGGGGTGGATTCCAGCTAATAGCTCTCAGCCACCACCAGGAAACAAGTATTTTCTTTCAGACTGATCCTGAAAAAACTTGAATGTAAAGTGTGAAATAAATATTTAGTCCCACACGTCTAAATCTCTAGTTTGACCTGACGCATCATCTACAATTCTTGATTTTGATGTAAATAGTGGTGATTAAATACAGTGTTACCTGTATTTTGAACTGGGCTACAGATTAATCTCAGTTAAGCACCTATGTGTTGAAAATGAAATAGTAAATAACAATTTTAAGGTGAACTTTTTATTATAATAATTATATAATAATAATCTTAATTATAATCTCTTTTACATATTAAGCCTTAAACCCTTAAAAGAAACCAAACAAAAAAAAAACAAAACAAAGCAAATTAACCTCAACAAACTAAATGCACACAGGGTGGTTGTCCTTACACAATGGTTATTCTTGCCCAGAAAATGATTTCGCAGAATTAGACCTTTAAGTATACATGTGATCATTTCCGTTTATTGCATCAGGAAAGTATTGATGTTTTCTCTTGGCATTTCTAAGAAAGGTGGCTGATATTTTATTAATTGTGTTTTTGCTTTCTCACATTATCCCAGTTTAGCATGTGTTTCACTAAATAAAATTTCATTCCCATAATGACCTTTTGAACACTGCAGATTAGAGGAAGCAAATAGTATAGTAACATTGAAGCATCACAATGTTTTTGTTTTTTTATTTTTTTCAATAGTTAAGTTATTGAGCTTCAATTTCCTTCTTCTGAACTATTTTTATTAAAGCATTAGGAGATCAGAACTTTCCAGTTCTTGTATAGCACTATGAAATTAGTGAGCACACTATCTTAACTTAGGCCGGCTCAGGATTTATGGTTTTCACTATCACTAGATTTATTGTTCTGTACTATGCAATAAATCTGTTATATCAAACTTGGGTCTCGATTCAGTTGACCATGAAGCCCCTTACTTTCACTCCTAAAGCTAATTTGCATATAGGTTTAGGCGTGTTTTATATATATCTCTCTCTCTATTCCAGTGCTCCTCAACCTTATCTCACCCTCTGCACACCTAAGCCCTTCCCAGAATTCCACGGCACACCATAAGCAAAATATACAAAAAAAAGCAGGAATTACAAAGTACATACACAGATATTACATTATTTTTTATTTGATAAATTAAAAAATCACAGCTAATAACTTTTTTCTTATAACTAATTTACCTATGTTAGCCCCCCATCATGTGTCTGCAGCCTCCCCAGTAGCCCACATCATGTTTCTCCAGCCTCCCTAGTAGTTCCCATTCACGTGTCTGCAGCCTCCCCAGTATAACCAATCGTGTGTCTTTAGCTCTCCAGTATTCCACATTCATGTATCTGCAAGGTGTTCCAGTGCTTTTTCTCCTGTTGGAGGCATTGCACCGCGGCACACTTGGCAACATCCTGTGGCACACTAGTGTGCCATGGAACACTGGTTGAGGAGCACTGCTCGTTTTAATTGTGCCTTTTTTCCCCAAAAATATAAATAACACGCAATCCCCCCACCCCATCAAAACCATTGGAAGTGAAAATTTTTTTTTTTCAACTTGTACTTAAGCAGAAAATTCGGCTATTATTTTTTCACACTTGTTACGTTTTCATTCGCACCTCAGAGAAGTGTGCATTTTCATAAAAAAAAAATGGGAAAATTGTTTTGGAGATTAATATTGACATTTTTAGACCAAATACAGGTAGAGAGCGAGAAAACAGCAGAGTAAAGGAGTAGATGACAGATGGCAGAATAGAGGACGGCAAGGTAGAATATACTTTAGAAATCCAAAACGGTCCACAGGCTCTTCTCCAGCAGCTTGGCACACAGCAGGGCCAATTAACACACCTTAGGAACAGTATTACAGTTTGAATGAATTGTGCAATTTTAAGGGTGCAGAGTTAATATGAAGCTGTAAAAAATTTGCCCTAGTTAAAAAATTTGACTAAGTACACGCCCAATTAAATCGGTCCCTTAGATTCTGCTCAAGTCGCGATAGTAAGACATTAATTTCTTTTTCTCTCAACAAATTTGACACACTTGCAAAGTTTAAATTTAAAATAAAAAAAAATAGGTAGCACAGAGTAATACTTTGGTAACCTTTTAAAAAATATTGAACGTTATTGTAATGCGTAAAGAGCACTCAGTGCAGGTTATTTACTAAAGTAATGTTATGTAATGAATACTAAATGTAAATATGAGGGGTGGCAGACGTTTGCAATTAATTTTTCTGTCTATTGCTTATTCATTTGGCCAACATTTAGCACTGCATGTTGGCATTTTTATTCTCCTGCTATCCGTTAACGTTTTGCTTTTCTAGAAAAGACTACAAAACATTTGTTTTCATTGTGACTAAAGGACTGTATTTCACAAACTAATCTTAATAGTGTCAGTCTGAATTTGAACATTCAAAAAGTGAAAAAACATGAAATACTTGTTTGATAAATTATTTATAATGTAATGAGATTTTATGGTAAATGTTTTTTTTTCTACTTGTGTTTTCAATGAAGCTGGGTACATACTTTTTAACTCGCATCTTGTCAAATAGTAGTAACGATTTTAAGCTCTGACTTCCATAATGATGCCCCCACGTTCAAACTGTTATTTATTTTACTGTGGATTGTTTACAAACTTCCCACAATCCTTTGCCACAATGATATGTACATGCTCACAAGGTGGCCCTTTACATCATTCTGAGTGGAAATCATTACATTGAATGTCATGTCAATTCACAAGCAAAGAAGAGCTAGGCCTGGATTCAGAGTTTGGGAGTAAGGGTAAAACAGGTGCAAGTGTACATCTTGGCTAAAGCATTTTGCAAATTGAGGGGTGCTCATAAATCTTAAATATTTAACATGCAGGGGAAATACATTACTTTTTTAAAAGCATGTTTTGTTAATTGTTTTTATTCTATTATCTATTCAGTATCAACTTGGTTGGCCATACACTAGTACGATTATCAGTCCCAGCAGGGGGTGGGCTGATAAATAGGACGATTTCCCGCTAGGGAAATGTCACTTTATCGGCACCATACACCTCCTCTGCTGGGACCGATAATCCTAACGGAAGAGGGGAGGGTGCTGTATATCTATGTACTATGCTGCTATGACTGCTATAAAGTATACCTTCAAAGCTGTCAGAGCAGCTTTGTACGTAGATATAAAGCAGAAGCAGCAGCTTTGAAGAACAGGGAGCCATTCAGCTTGCTGATTGGCTCCCTTAAAATATCGGGAGCTTTCTCTCGATTTAAATCAAACATGCTGAAAGATCAAATAAGAGCGTTTCTGGTGCGTTTATTTGGCGTTTCAAAAATTGATATGTACCATACACTAGAGCGATTATTTGCCCGATAACCCGATAATTGCGTGATCGGGATGATAATCGCTCTAGTGTATTGCCAGTTTTAGGGGAGGTGGCAGGGGAATTATAGTTTTACTAGAAAACCTAAACAGTCGCAATACAGAATCATTGGTATATCTATTTTAAAGTTGTCCATACACTACGTAGATTATTGGTCCTAGCAGGGAGTGGTCTTATAAATTAGACTATTTCCCACTAGGGAAAGGTGCTGTGCTGTGATTCGCAGGAGGCCCTTGCAGCTGATTTGCTATATGGGCCTCTTGTCAATATTGGCAGGGAACCCGTTTACATATACACAAAAAAGAAATATCCGGCACCAACCAAAGAGGGGAAATTAAAAGGGTTTATATCATTTTATGCATTTTTGTCGTACCCCTGATGCTACTGTGATCTTAAAATAATTCATGTACAAACAGAAGAGAAAATCAAGATCTAATTTGTTTTATTGAATAATCCCTAAAAAATAGTGTTTTAATGAAAGAACTAATCTTTATGTTAACATAAGATTAGTAGTTTTATTAAAATGCTGTTTTCTAGTGGGGATATTATGAATGAAAAGCGCACATAATTTATATTCTGCTTTTCTCTCTTTGTACAGTGCACCCAGTTAGCCTGTTGGTTGGATTCCAAATAAAATAAGAAAAACTCATATCAAGAAGTGTGTTGCCGGAGTTACTTTAAGTATAGCAGAATGCAGAGCTTTCATTACTACAGCTGTACTTGCTTATAATAAAGGAGTCAGACACAAGTATCTCTCAGGAGGTAGAGACAAATCCGCAACTTGGGTCAGATATATTGCTAACATGCTATAGGATTAAATTATCAGACCTAAGTTGTTGATTGTGTAATGTTTTTTTTTGTGTGCAATTTATCAGTTAGAAAAATTGGTTTTGTTATTGGTTTGATTATCTGATAATTGAATGATTGAATCAATAATTGCGCTAGTGTATGGCCAGCTTAACTATTATAATTTCAAAAGACTTCACATAAACTGACTGACACTCATCTGAACTGGACCTAGTTTGGAACATTGAGACCAAAAGCTGGTTACACAAATATTTTAATTCGATAAAGATGTATGTTTGTAAAATTATTGTGTTGGTGGGTGCATTTAATTTTAATGCTTAATATCATTCTATTTTAAGCTTTTATTTAATTATACATTAATCCACAAACTGCCAGATATTGCTCATCCATAGTAGCATGTTTTATCAAATTATTTTGCTCAATATTCAAAAACAAGAGGGGAATGGGGTGGCCGTTACACGCATGAGTCCACACATTGGGAGGCTACTGCGCATGCTCCAAACCTTCTTCTATTAATGCCCTCCCCACACCCTCACCCTACCTATTAGCGTTGGTGGCAGGGAGCTCAGTGCCGCCGCTACATTCAACAGCTTACCTCTGGTCCACAACTTCCTGCCAATTCTTGAATGTGGTAGGAAGGTGCTAAATGCACAGGTAAGGTTCTGAATGTGGAGATGGTGGCAGCAGGCTGTTGCTATGTAGCGGTGGATCTCCATATTCTACAGCTTACCTCCACATTCAGCACCTTCCTGCCACATTCCAGATGGCAGTTGTGGGTCCCTCCGTTAAATAGGAAGCGACCCCTGCCGCCATTTTGGATGTGACAGGAAGATGCAGAATACAGAGGTAAGATGCTGCATGTAGAGATGGTGGCAGAGGGTCCCTCCCCCACTACCTAGAACCAGGGACAGTGTGTGGTAGGAGGGACCCGCCATCGGCATCTTCTGAATATGGGGGGCGGTGCTGGAAGCACATGATGGGGGGGCTGGAAGCACATGATGGGGATTACTGG
>WWET01003092.1:11756-23652 GCA_011038615.1 Limnodynastes dumerilii | reverse complement strand
TGGAGGCACATGATGGGGGCTACTGGGGTGGGCTTGAGGCACATGATGGGATACTGGGGGGGCTGGACACACATGATGTGGGATACTGGTACTTCATTACACATTTGTGTAACCTAATTTATTTCTGTATTTATTTTGGGCTTAAGACTAGTGTTGATATAAAGGAAGTATTTACAAGTCTCTCACTGATAAGCAGGTCTTGATGGAAATGAAAGTAGATAAGTGGGGTCAGACGGGATACATCCTAGGATACTAACAAAGCTTAAAGGGGTGTGGGTCTGTGGTTAGAATGGCCCATTTTCAAAAGGACTGTTTTATATCAGCTAGCTGGGAACTGGTTCTCAAATCGCTTGCCTCGCCGAGGAGAAGCAATCTATCATCTGAAGAACAAAGATGCAGCAGCGAAGGGTAAGTATTAATGTAACCACAATCCTTATCCTAACTCTTACCCCAACCCCCCTTCCATTATCGAAACCCTCTCCTCCCTGCAGCATGACCCTAAGACTCCCCATAGACCCCTAATCTTAAAACTCCCCATTAACTCCCTTATAATACTCACCTGTCTGGTGCGACGGGTCTGCAGCGACTGTTTCCAGTGGGTAAATATGCCGAAAAAAAGATTTCTTCTTCCTCCTCCTGGCAGTACTAACGCTGGTTATATCCCGCATTAGTGCTGCTATGGAGGAGTTAAAGAAACCGGATTATCAGGTAATAATCTGATGTTTGTCATACTTTCCCATTAATAAGTATGAGTAATATTTTAGAAACAGACTGACAAAAATTAGCTTTCGATTGCCTATAATTCGAAAATAGAACTTTTGTTTCGCAAAATGCATCACTTAGTAAAGCTATTGACAGAATTATTCAACAAGTGATTATTAACAGAAGTGATTCCAGAACACCGGAGAATGGCAGATGTAATCATCTGCATCAATGTGGAAGTAGTGAAGAAGCTGGCAACTACCAACCACCTAAGCATTCGAGCGAGGGGGACCTGTAAACATAACTTACTTAGATTTCAGTAAATCTTTCGACACTTTTCCACATTACTTTGTTATTATATATTGGTTGCAGGATAGACAACAGTGGGTTTTAGTAAATGGAATCCTTTCTGGGGATGGAAAGGTTATCTGCGGAGTTCCCCAGGGATCTGTTCTTGGACCAGTGCCATTTTATATTGTATTGGTGCTATTACACATACATTAGTATTGCAGGGAAAGTATGGGTTTTTGCAGAAGACACAGATATGTAACTGGGTAGATACAACAAGAGGGGAAAAAAATGTCTAGGCAGACAGAGAAATGGAAAAGTGTCCCAACTACAACCTATGCCTGATATGCAGACTTAAAAGCTTAATGTAGAATTAATGACACTGCATTGAAAACTGAGGTGGAAATCGATCTTGAAGTCTCTATTTCATGTGAATTAAAGGCAGCCAGGCAATTTAACAAAGCAATGAGAATGGCAGATCAGATGCTTTGTTGCTTAACAAGAGAAATTGGTAGCAGAAAGAGAGATGTAGTAATTCCACCTTACAGGTAGGTCATCACCTGGAATACTGTATTTGGCTCTGTAGGCCTTGGGCTGGATTCAGTGTTTTAGCAGATCCGTAAGGCGGGTCCTCTAAAAATCCCGTGCAGAGTTACATGTTTCTGTTGAAAAACCTGCAGTCGGAACCGTAATAAATAATATAAAAGAATAAAAATAAAATTGTAATATATAAAAAAACAAATGTAGTGCTACAAGCACATGCATGCCCTGTCATCCTGTGCCCACCGCCACTTGTCACCCTTAGATGTATATTACAAAATGGTGCCGGCCCTTTATAGTTAAAAATAAATTGACATTAAATACAGTGATATTTAAAAAAAAAAAAAGTTACCTGCTTTAATGAGATCTCATGTTTTAAGCTCTTTATCCGGGGGAAGAGGGATTAAAAAAAACATTTGAGGACGACAGATTCTTATGTCCTGCTAACAGGACATCCTGGCACTAATGACCGTTCTACTGTCAATGGCTTATATTTATACCCTCAGTCAGGGTGAGAAACGTTCCCGCCCTGGCCGAGGGTTCTATTTATAACAGCGTTGGGGTTAAACATTTAACATTTCAGTGTTTTACTTTATTTTTGCAGACCTCATTACACTTATACCATCCCCTGGGTGCGGAT
The DNA here is from genome assembly GCA_011038615.1 of Limnodynastes dumerilii. NCBI lineage: Eukaryota > Metazoa > Chordata > Amphibia > Anura > Limnodynastidae > Limnodynastes > Limnodynastes dumerilii. Next base: position 21,482 of record WWET01003092.1, on the reverse strand, counting down.
GTGCAGACACCGTACAGCACCGCACCTAATATCTAAATGAATAATACACCCCTTTTCTCATTTAAATATTGTGGCACTCCCTCACATGCTCAGATGCAGACACTTTCACACGTGTCTCCCGCTCCCATTGTGAGCATGCGCAGTGCTCAGATGCAGACACTTTCACCTGTCTGTCCCGCTCCCGTTGTGAGCATGTGCAGTGCGCTCAGATGCAGACACTTTCACCCGTCTCTCCCGCTCCTGTTGTGAGTGCGCAGTGCTCTCAGATGCAGACACTTTCACCTGTCTCTCCCGCTCCCGTTGTGAGCATGTACAGTACTTATTTTGGCCGTGCTTCTGTCTAAAAAAAAAAAAAAAGACTTAATCGCAGCTCTGAATCAGGGTCTTCAGAAGGACATAAATACATAAGACACTGTGCAAAGAAGGTCAACTATAATAGTGTATGGCATGTATCACAATACAAAGAAAGACTAAAGTAAATACACTTACAGCTTGGAACACAGAAGCGAGAGCAGATTTTGAATATATCAAGGAGTTTAACCATATTTGAATTTTACAGTGGAGATGTATTAAAACACAAGGGCATTCTTATAAACTGGGGGTAGTAGTAGGAAATGTGTAGAAAAAATACTTCAATGAAAGATTAGGTGATAGTGGTATAGCCTCCAAGTGTAAGTGGTAGCGGATTACACAAGAGAACAGTTTTAACATGCAAATATACAAAGATAAATATAAGGATATCCAAATTTTTTATTTATTTTTTAAAACCCATTCTTCCCCTAGACCTTTATTTCAATAATATTGTGTTCTAATGGGCAGACTGGAGGCTCACATGTTTTTTTCTAAAATTGAAAAGTTTAGATTGCTTAATTCTGGTTCTTTTCAGCATTAATTTAGAAAAAAAAAATGTATATACTTGCTTACACCTCTACTTTACTTTTTCCTTCTGTTTTAAAAGTTCCATAGTTCTTTACATATGTTTGTTACTCTCCTCATTTTATTTTTAAAATCTGTAATCTGTCAAAAAAATAAAAATAAAATAAAATCTGTCTGGTATTCCAGGGTCCAAAAATTTTATTGGTTAAAATTTTCCTAAATTACATTCACACATGGATTTAACGTGGCTGTGGGGTTTTAATAAGCTTTAAGATTGGTCATAGATTGAGCAACTTGGCTGCTAGCTCATTCAGATTCAGGCTGAACAAGAAATCCACTCCTGTTCCTGATTGCTGAGGCTTTCCATGCTGAATGATAATTTGTCCAATGGAAGAGAAAATAAAAGAAATCAAGAGCAGTTTTCTGACCAGAAATCTAAGAGGAAGTTCTAATTTGTGAAACCTTAAGGGTTTTGAATTAATTTGTTTCATTTGTCTTGCAATGCCAGCCATTAACATCTCTTTCAATCACCCTCAGTGTAGGTGATTGTCAGAGTAACTTTTCAAATTGTAAATCAGATGCCAGTAAGTAGCTTTATGCAAACTGCTGATGTAAGAATACAGTAAGTAAGCTTTTTGGTATCCAAATAGCTTTTTCCTAAACACTTCATTGTAACCATATGGCAGAGTTTTACCTACTGATAACTACTTAAAGTACAGAGTCACCAATGTTGTCAGCACATTTATCACAAGCCCCCATACTACCCTCTTATCTGTCACATGCTCCCTTCTTTTACTGTAAACCTAAAGGTATGACTGATAATGATTATTCAACTTTTTGCCATCAAACTATTTGTAGTCTTTGAATATAGGCAATTTTACTCTAAACATAGGCAGTCAAAATCATTTAGAAGTACACACCAGCTTACAGTATATACTTGCCCGTTCATTTGGAAACCACTGCCACAAATCTGCCAGACAGGCGACTATTACAGGTGGGTTTATGGAGAGACTTTGGATCAGGCTGTGGGGAGGGGAGGCTTAGGGTAATGTAAGGGTTGGGTTAAATTAATACTCACCATTTGCAGATCCATCTTCTTTTTTTGGTGGATTGATTGCTACTGCCTCACAGAGGAGAAGCAATCTATTTCCCAGCCAGTTCACAACTGGGCCGTTCTCGGGGACAACCCACACCCTACTTTAAGCGATTTGTTGAAAATATCAGCAGCTGCTACTTCCTCACTGTTTTGGTTTTCACAATGTTTCAAAATTTTACCATTAAGTTAAAATTCATTTCTAATCTGTTTGGATAATGCCTGCCATTAACTTGGCAAGTTTCTATTTTTACATGTAAACAAACTGGAGGATTCTTATGGGAGGTTGATGTGGTTATTAATCAATTTTTTTTTCATGTATCTTATTTAATGTGATGAGATAATGGTACATAAGTGTCTTAAAACACTAGTGGTTTTCCTTCAGGCCTACTTAAATATAGATCTAATAGAGGTGTCCCAATAGAGTCATTTAAATTGTACAAAGTTACTCATTTCAGAAAGTCTTATGTAAATTGTAGCTATGCTGCTGATCCAGGAGGCTAACGTATGGATTTTGGCATCCAATATTCCACATATAGGAGTGCAGGGCACTCCCAATGCATTCCCCCGCTTGTGGACTTTATTTCTGTGACCTGGACCCTACCTTAACTATTCCGCATGCATCTGCTTGTGTATGCAGATTACTGAATTGTATGTAAGGGCTTAGCCAGCAATTTAAATGTGCCTGTCCACCATGTGAGTCTCGTATGCATGGTGAGTGGGCTGTAAATTTCTCATGGATCCAGTGCAGAAATATTTGTACTCGTACCAATTCTCCACTGGCTTATGCATGTAGCATACATAAGTTAGTTGATTTTCTTAATTCTGGATGCGGCCCTATTGCTTTAATAAACATTATTTGGTCCCGCGTGGGAAAGAACTTCATTAAGTATGCAGTACAGAAACATCATATGTAATGCCAATTCATGTATGTTTTATTTTTTGCAAATGTCAATATAGTATTAAGAAACCTGACATTTCCTCTTATTTGTGTATAGGAACACTTTAAGAATTTGCAAGAAATATTGTTAACATTTTAATATTCCAACACCTTGGTATTACCAATACAATACAGTTTAAAACCGCACTTATCTTGGTTAATGCTTCTAAAATTTTTTTTTTTTTTAAATGCTTTCATCTTAAGATGTATGTATGTATGTATGTTCGTTCTGTTGGAGGTGCCCCCCCCCCCCACCTAGACCTTCCACGGAGAGGGTCTTACAAAGATCTTCGTTCTGTCAGGATACCTTACTATAAGACGGCCGGCCGGAGAAGTCAGATTCAGACACACGTTTAGTTCTGTCTACCGAATGAATTCTAATTTATTAGCATGACATACAGATTATTATAAGGTGCTTGTCACGTACACCAATTTAAGGAATTTAATTAGCAAAAAAAAACAAATAGCAATTTAATTAGCGAAAGAAAACAAAATATTCTCATCTGCAAGCGCGTCAGTAATCGTTATCTTCATAGGCCGAGGCCAGTTTGAGGCGCCATTCTGCAATGTTACCCTAAACAAGTTCAGTCATAATAACATGATTTCTGGTAAATGTTTTGTTCACATAACCTTCTATTTGTTCTAAATGCACAAAATGACTGAATTCTGTACTAATCCTTCTATTTGTTCTAAATGCACAAAATAACTGAATTTCTTGCTGTACTAATTCAAAAAACAAAATGGATACAGATATACAAAATGGCGAACTAGTTATTTTACGTATAACTTCATTTTAACCCTTACAAATCCTCCTCTTTATACTAAAATAACTCCTTCCTGCCATACTATTGGATAACTCAGGCTCCCTCCCAGACCACAATTTGGCAAAAACTGTGTCCCAGTGAATACTTTCCCCACTTGATGGTGCTAGTCACCTCGATAAAGTCCATATATCCTTCCAGGTGGAGGATAATAACAGTCCTTCACGGTAGGGTCCTGGTTTACCCAGAGGCATCTCTTGTACGCTCTATTTTTAGGATGAGGGTGTAGGGTGTTCAACTCTGCCTTGTCCATTCCTTTGCGCTGTATCTCTTTCTGTGGCGTCCTCACATGTTGCCAAACGAATCATTTCGCCTCAGGGTCTTGTACAGCCTTTTCTGTAATTTTCTCCTTAGTCTCACGTATCCCTTTGTTCAGCCTTTTCCTTATACATGTAAAGCAACAGAAAAACAATTTGATCAGTACATAGAACAATAATACTAAACCAGCTAGTTTTGCAAACATCATTAATATTGCCATTAACCACCCCGTTATTCCACTGCCTTTCTGTAGCTTTCCCTTTGTTTCTTAAATTTTTTTTTTTTTGTACACTCATTCTGGATCAGGAATATAATTACCAAAGGCTGATCCTACAACTTGAGAGACACCTCCTTCTGAGGCTGTACAATAGTCCAACACTGATCTGTGCTGTTACAAAACTTTATTATGGCACTTCATCTCTTTTGTATCTGGTAGCATTATGGGCACTAGAACTGGAAGTACTCCTAGTATGAAGACTAAACCCTATACGTCTGCATCAGGCCCAGTCCCCAATAGCCTATATTGTTTCATTCTGAAAGTAACTCCCCTTTTTCCCTTGGAATGGAGATCTTTCAATGTGTGGCATGGATCCAGGTATTCTTCCCTTGGACTGTTACAGCAATAACATATGATATGGTCCTTTACATCTGGGGTCCAATCTTTTCCTCATGTGTCCTCTTAGATAGGCCCAATCTTCAACCTGCAAAGGATGCGTGTTCTCTGAATGATCAAAGTCTGGAAGAAAACCTGTGCATGCAGGTTAGTCAATTGGCTTGTTAATGCTTGCATATAACCTGTAAGATCACCATGAGCATGCTGCAATTCCTGTGCAAAATAACAACCTGTTTTTGGTACTGAACCGAACAATATCTCATAAGGAGATCATTTAAGATGTTTAAGAGGAGTAGTACGTACTGCAAACAATGCTATGGGTAAAAACTCTAGCTATGAGTTCTTAAAATCCTGCATAACTTTCTGGACCTTTAAGCTCTAAAGTACCATTTAACCTTTCCACTCTGCCACTTGCTTTTGGTCTGTACGGTGTTTGAAATGGTTGTATGATGCCTGACATGATGTGTTGCATAACCTCGCCTGTGAAATGTGTACCTCTGTCTGATTCAATTACTTCAGGAACTCCACACCTGCAAACAACTTCAGCCATGAGTTTCTTTGCTGTATTGGCTTTGGCCACTGGCTATGCTTCAGGCCACCTGCTGAATAAATCTGTACATACCAGTACGTATTCATAGGTTCCACTCTTTGGTATTTGTATGTAGTCTATTTGCAGTCTATGAAATGGGTAAAATACCTTTGGGGTAATTCCTTGCGGAGTCTTTGTTCTTTGTCCTGGGTTGTGTTCTGTTCAAATCCAACATTGACTCACAAAGTTTGCTGCTGCTGCGCAAAATCCTGGAGCTATCCTGTGCTGGTGCACTTTTGCTGTCAATTGCTCCTTTCCTTTATGATCCGGTCCGTAAGCCATCTGTAACATAGGGGGGTACAAAATCTTGATGGACATAGTTTCTTACCCTTCTTCCACAGTTCTGTGGACCCTCCTTTGCTTCACAGTCTCGTCCACAATATGCTTCTGCCACTCCAGCTCGCTCTCTGAGGACTGTTTCAGCTGCAGGATTTTCTCTTCAATGTCTTGCTTGTGTTGAGTAGCTGGATGCAAAGGTTCAACTTTCAGGACCTCGTACGGAGTGACCACCGCATAGCCGGCATGATGTGTTCCATCAGTATAGTAACTTGACCCATCAGTGAAAAATAAAAATACATTTTTATCATGTACTGGCTGTGGCTTTTCAGACAGATTAGTCTTTCCATGAGTGCTATGCTGTCATGTTCATAGTGTTTGGGTGATAATCGGATCCCTGAATGCATGTTCTCTTTGTGACCGGCATGGGGTGTCACACTATCGCGTCTCCCTCCTTTTGAATCGTCAGTTTCACACACATCGCAGGAGTGTTGCAGGGTTGAGTACTATGGCTACTTCATGCCTTGTTAGCCTCGCTGCTGAAAGATGTTTAGTACTTGCCTGATGCAGGATCCCTGTCACATCATTTTGAGCCTGTATGGTCAGTGGTGATCCAATACAATGTCTGTGCACTTGTCCTTCAGAACTGCTGCAAGCACACATGTATGGGATCCCATGATGACAGAGTCCAGTCCTGTAGAGTAGTAAGCAATTGGTCTTTGCTTACCTCCCTGTTCTTGTGTAAGTACTCCTAGAGCGTGTCCTCTGTGTTCATGATCTGGTCCATGATGTGGTTGTCCTCTTAGTCCTGAATCTGCATGTGAATGGCTGCTCTTTGCTCCTTACTGCTCCTTGGTGAGAGGATACTGCTTGATGGAAATAGGGACTGTACCTGGTTTAAGAATCGGCACTACCATGGTTACCTTCAATAGTCCCACATCTGTATTCCCTCTTGCCCATAGTTTGGAAAGCACCTCTAACTGCAGCCTTATCATCTTAATCCTGGGGTCATCATCATCATCATCATCATCCAATGAATGGTAGTAATCCACCTCTTGTTCCATCTCCTGTAAGGATATTTAAACGTGCACAACCTGGAGCGTTACCTTTTTACTTCTTTTGAGGTTGATGGGCTGTCCGGTAAGGCCTGTTGCAGGGACTTCTTGCTGAGTAATGAGGGTTGAAGGCACATCTTCCTCCTTTAAGAGGGTTTGGCTTGCCCCCATATCAATAAGACTGTATACCTTTTCTTGTAGGTGAGGTAATAGGTATCAGATTGTCAGGTTTCTTACCAGCCGTGTCCTGGGAGTATATGGGGATGCCTTGTCTTCATGCCTGGGATCCACTTCTGTTGTCCTTTCTCTGAAGCCAGACCTTGTACTTCCGGCAATCACGTTTCATGTGTCCTTCCTGGTTACAGAAAAAGCATTTACCTGACGTATTTTGCATCTTTGGTCGGGCTCCTTGATTGGCCTTTCCCTCCTTGTGCGTCCAATTTCCATTGGGTTGCTGAACCACATGTATCTGTATAGGCCATTGCTTGCTTTTCACCAGAAAAAGCATTTCTTTCCTTAATCCGTCCCGGAGTTTTGTGTTTAACAGTCCTTTGCCCATACTGCTTTCCAAATCAATACCTTCATCTGTAAAGAACTAATAATATCAAGATGGGTTCCCAATTCCTTGTGTATAGTATTGGGTGCGGTATCCTTTTTACCAGACACATTTACTCGCAATTGTTTCATTCTCAAGTTTCTTATACTTTTTACCCATGGGATTACATTTACTTAAGTCCACTTCTCCTGAACATGAGGGTTGTTCTGGGTCCACAAATTGATGACATGAATAACAATAAAACCATCCTTCATCCACACAACATCCGCATCAATCACATTTCCTTTCTGGGGGAAAATTACCCTCTGCTTCTGTCCAGTCCTCTGGTTTCATGTGTTTGGCTGGGAGTTCCCCTTTTGTAATTGAATCCTTCTACCTTTAAAATGTGTAGTGATTTGTTCTGGTTTGTCTGTCATTATTGGGTTAGTGTCTTACATCTGCAATGTGTCTAAGGACGGACCTCAAATCTGATCACTATGTGTGGGGGAAGGCATAATCAATGCTGCCCCTTCCTCTTCCTCCAGAGTTTCACTCACTCTTAACCAAATAGACACTTTATCCTCTAGCCCGTTTTTAACAATCCACCTTGTCTGTTTTGTCCTGAAATCTTTCCATTTGGCTGAATCTAACACACCCTCGGGAGGAAAACCTGCCCTTTTGGATACCTTCTGCATTCCCTTAATGGCTTCTTTACCCTCCTTAGACTGGACAATATCCTTAGGTGAGAGTGACTCACTTTTACTTCCACCAGCCCCCATTATACTGAATATAAATATTCCACCTTATGTATAATAGGTTAAATCCTTATGCTGATAGACTTTTATTGTCCACTTCCGGAAATCAAAAAAATTCCTGAGTCTCCTGGTCTATTTCTCCCAAGACCTCCTCTAACTGTCAAACATGATAACTGATTTATTGTGTCAGTATTAGGACAAAACAAACACAAATGCAGATTTTTACCAATAGCATGCTTGTATATCTCTGGAAAAGTTTCACCCTGGTATTGCTTAACAATAGATTCTTCAGTATGATGCCCTGTTATCACAACACCATTCCACCTGTCAGTATCCGTACAATTATGAGCTGATCCCAAAAATATACCTGGTATTACAGATAAACAACCACTATCTATTAACCGTAGATTATAACCTTGGTATCCGTCAAAATGCCAAAATATAACACCTTTGCACCAATTACAGCCAAAACTGTTTGTGTAAATTTCTGACCTTTGTTCCTGTTCAGCCATTATACCACCACTGGTCACGTTCTGACCTTACTAACAGACATACAGACTTAAATTGATACCATGACATAAAACATTAAAACTGGTGAATTTACCAGGAAATATCCAGATCCTCATAAAACAAACTTTAAAACACTCTCTGTACTGTCCAAAGGTTCTAAACACAGGTTTCCCCTGACTCAGGCAACATATTCTTTGTCATTGTAATTAAATAATTTCCTGGAGCACAATTGTCAATTCCCTTTTTTGCTCCCTTACTTAAACAGTAAGTTATTCTACCTTAAAATTACTGACAAAAATAAAATCACAGAAAACATCAGTTCCCAATCATTGTACCAATGAAACATTATTAAAACTGATGACCTTATTGACTTATCAATTGGGTTCTAGGAACCTTGTGTTATCAGACAAAAGGAATTACGGTACCTTCATGAGAAACAAGCACTGAGTGCTGAGTAAATACTGGTGAAAATCACATAACATATATCTACTCACCGTACGGATTTATGCAGTCAGTAGTTGCCTCCCATATTGAAGTGGAGCGATCTTTAGGATGGGATTTGAAAGGAAATTGCCTCTCTTTAAGATCTTTTCTATCCCCTGCACGGCATGTGGACCCACTTCCTCTCGGACTATCTGTATAGGGGTGCGTCCACCCTTAATATTAGAGGTTCCCATTCTACCTCCCCATTGACAATATATTATTTATCCCACTGGGGTAAATATCAGACTATTTATCACTGGAGAATGGGTTTCTGTTATACAGTTTACCTCTCCGTAGTTACCAGTCATCGTTCGTAACTAACAATACAGTGACTCCTCGTAGTCTATCGTTTGGTCCACGATGCTCCGTAAACCTATGGAATGTGGACAGGAAATTTCTCTGATCCTGACTGACCTTGTTATGGTCTCAAAGTTCTGACCTTCCTTAGGTACACAGTAACCGTGATATTATGTTGTTAGAATCCCCCTAATCACTCCCTTCTCATGCCCCCACACCTTGTCAACGTGCTTTTGTGTTTTCACAATTACCTTTTTCAGTTTTGCATATGAACACTTCAGACTGCCATTGCAACATCTACACCCATATGGGGTGTCTAAATCACAATCACCATCACTGTCTATTTCCACTTTAGCAGCCATAAAACAGAATCACAAATTATCATAACAGATATGTTTGGTCATGAACCTCTTAATGCCTTCTCTAAGACAATACATAAGAATTAGACTGAATATTGACACTAAAACAATTGCACAAGTTACAAATACATGATATTCATAATCATTCATCATGCATTAATTCCTGACAGAAGGAGACATAGGCTTTCGGGAAAGCGCTTGAATTAAACTGAGAAATACATTAAGAATCTTACCACAAATACCAAATACGTCAAGTAACAATTGGC
>WWET01003091.1:187283-201136 GCA_011038615.1 Limnodynastes dumerilii | reverse complement strand
GCATTTACTTAAGTCTGGATCCAGCCCATAATCCCAATTGCTCAAAGTTAAAGCTGGACATTCTGGCAAAACCTGTAGACTTGTTTATTCAGATCACTTCTGTTTGAATTGTTAGATGTTTTGCAAAACTTCAAATTACAGTACTTAACACCAGACTGACTCATTGCAATCTATTATCTTTGGGTTGGAAAAGAACAATATGGGATTTCCGAATAGCCCTGGGAAAGAATAATCCAGAGTACAAGAGAATATGTTAAGCAGGGGTCAATTCCAACAACATCTCAGGTTGCCTAAAATAACAATAGTTATTTTAAGACTACCAAAACCGATTAAAGAGTTCCTTGCCAAATAAACATGTAATGCAGTTCTATATCAGACAACCTCCTGCAGAAAATAAGAGACTGAGAAATCTTATAGCTCAACACTTTTAGGAATGCAGTTCAAGGCTCCTGCATCTCTTGCCAAAAACAGATTTATTAAGGAATATGATAGAGAGTGTTCCTTTATATCTATAGCTGGATTGTAGTTTTATTATTAAAAAGAAATGTAACTTGATGTTGGAACATCTATAAATTAGTTTATTCATACATTTACAGAAGGTCTTAGAAACAATATAGGCAATAAAAGCATATTTAATTACGGTACAACTAGCCTTAAATATATGGGGATGTCTTAAGATAATTGTGGGTGTCAGCTACCTTAAACGATGGAACCACTACACGCTGTCTCCTGTCTTTGCATTCCATTAAATATGCCCCATATGGTTGCAGTTTTTTTCCTAAAACATTTATCCTATGACTGTTTTTCAGAACTAAGAACAAACTTACCTGCATGAGAATTGCTGTAGGTTAAGCACACAGATATTCATAGATCTAAAATGGAGATGGCAGCCTGTTAAACTACAGAACTTAAATCCAAGCATGCTTTTACCTATTTTCCAATATTTAGCAATTATTATTTTTATATTTATTACAATCTCTTCTGTATATCCTCTCAATGTTACACGCTGCAGGAGAAATCCTAGCAGCCTGTGAAGTTCCCTGTCTGGGTTACTAGTGTCTGGCTTCCCTCAGCTGATGGTTAATCAAGTAGGTCTGTCTGAGTGCTGCAGCTGATTGGTGGGTTGGACTTTAAATAGCCTGAGCCCGGTAGTGTTCTCCTGGTGTTACCCTTGCCTTCTCTGTCTTGTTGTCTGCCCCGTGAGTGTCTGCAGTGTGCGGCGTGAGTAGCAGCTGTGGTCTCTAACTGGTACAGCGTTTCCTCTTCTGCTGAGTGATTGTGAGTTTTCCACCTCTCACTTACTGTACCTGGCATTGAGCTTGTCATCTGCTCTGTTATTGTGTTTGGTGTGTGTTGCTGTGTTTGTCATCTCGCAGCGTGCGGGGCCCAGTTCCTGGATCCCCTCCATTGTTATACACTTGGGGCATGATCCAGACCTATGCTGCCCGGCGGTAACACGCCGGGCGAAAGTGTAAGATCGACTGAAATGTCGATCTGCGCATGCTCTGTGTTACGCTAATAGGGTAATCTCTCTCCGGACAGAGCAGGTAACAGGAAACACAAATGACAGACAAAAGATGAACCAGGTAACTCACCAGTAAGTAGTGCCCGTCTGGAGTCTTCGCTAGAGCCCCTGATGGTGGGGATAGACTGGAGCTGATGAGACTTCTTCTGGATACAGACCTTAGAGGATACCCGGGAAAGGAAATAGGGCCAAGCGGGGTCAGGATAAGATATAGCGGGTGCAGAGGTGCAGCAGTTACAGAAGGGACTGTACTAGACAAACTACAGCAAACACTGAACGGACAGACCAGGGTAGACAACACAGGACTGACGGACAGACTAACAAGGGAACTCACTCAGCACACTCACAGCAACAGAAACAATCACACAGGGAGAGCAAGGGTTAATCCACAAGGTTAGGCAGTAGGACAAGAAGCCAGGACACAAGAGGTTAACAGCAAGGCACAAGGTAAGGCAAAATGAGGGCACTCGAGAACGCAAGATAAGCAAGAAGACAAGATAAGAAGAGAGCAAGAGCAGCACGGGGTAGCAGATGCTATAACCGGCACTTACCTGAGGTAAGTGCCAGGTTTATAAACCCCAGGGAACCAACCAGAAGCGCTACAATCCGCGCCAGAAGTTAAACCAGGTGAGTGGCCAGGATTACCGGAGCACAGGACCGCCCCGCTGATTGATTGGCCCGCGGCTGCGTTGCCATAGTGACCATCCGACGCAGCCTCGCAAGATGGCGGCGCCCATACAGCTCTGAGAGCTGACGAACGCCGCCGGGAGCTGACCCAGGCTGTGCAGGAGACGGGGAGCCGCGTGGACGTGCGCTGTGACCCGCTGTCAGGTGAGTAAGGAGCGGGGCGCAGCGCCGTGGAGTTACACACCACCCGATGCCTGCGGTGGTGTGTAACACTCTGGACAGATGTTGGCCGGCGTAACTACGGAAACACCCGATCTAGGATCGGGTATCTGTAGTATCAGCGTAGTAACGGCTAAGGGGGCGTCTCTCACCGTTACTACGCAAATGTTAGTGTAGGTAGACGGGGGAGGTAGTTTCATGAGGGAGAGAGGGGTTTTAGTTAATACACTCCTGTCCGAGCGTATTTTCCTTTGCTTATGCCAGCTGAAGTTAGGGTAGCCTTCAGCCGCCGTAAGCGAGGGCAAATACGCTGGGACAGGGGGGAGTGTCGGGGGGAAGTACATGCCGATACGTTGTGCTTTACTAAGCACAGCGCATCGGCGTAGGTCTGGATCAGGCCCTTGGTGTGTTACATCTCTTCTTGTGTCTCTCCCGTGAGTTACTCTGTGGTGTTTACATCTCCACTTTGTTCCATCTTAAGTGTGTAGTGTGTTAGCGCTAGTTAACCCGTGGAACTCAACTCTCCTGTCTGTGGTGTGTTGTTTACCATCTCCATAGCACCCACTTCTAGCCTTCCCCATTCCCCGGTGTTTCTGGGAGGCTCTGTCTGTCATCTGTTCCACACCTGTGGATCTCATACTTTTCTGGTCTATACCTTGATATAGTAGTTATCTCTGTTTGCTGAGTGTGGGTTCCAGCCTGTCATCTTGTATGCTTGGGTTCCTGTCTGCTATCTTGTATGCCCAAGTTTATATTTGCATACTTGTGCTCCTCAGCTCATGTCTATTGTCTGGTGAGCAAGGGTTCCTGTTTATATCTTGCTGTGCAAGGGTTCTAGGGTGTGAGTCGGTTCCTATACAGGCAAAGGCCTTCCTTGGGAGCTATTGCAGAGGGCCGCAAACATATTGCCAGCAGCCACGCATATACCCATCATCATGGGCTCTAGTGAATACCTAGCCCTTTTTAGACTCTGCACCCCAGTGAGAACCTCCCCTGGAGACTGTAACACTTAACATGTCTGCTTGCCTGTGCAGGGCAGGGATGGACAACATAGTACATCATAATATACAGTACAGACATACAGGGCAGGCATGGACAGCATAGTACATAATAATATACAGTACAGACATACAGGGCAGACATGGACAGCATTGTACATAATAATATACAGTACAGACATACAGGTTAGGGAAGGACAGCATAGTACATATTAAAATACAATATAAATATAAAAATATCACAAAAATACAATAAAGTAAAGCAAGCACAGAACGCAAGACAAAATGCGAGGTGTCAAGTTTGGCAGATCAGGGAGGAGGGGATAGAGTGCAGTGAGAGGTTGAGAGGGAACCACCAGGTGAGAAGGAGGTAAAAGGTTACAGAGGGGGACAAGAGGGTATGAAGTGTGTGGGTAGGGGTGGAGGAGGGAACAACACTAGGATGGAGGGCCCTGCTCATGTGAGCTAACATACTAAGTGGGAGGGAAGAACTTACAGAGAGAACATAAGGAGGGGGAAGGAAGTGGACTGCTGGTGTGAGCAGATGTGGGGATAAAAAAATAAAAAAAAATAAAAGCCTATAATGATCAAGAAGTTCACAGGTGCTAGCTTTTTAAGATTACACCCAATAACACATCAATAGCACTAGTGAGGGCCAACCTCAGGTCACAACAACCATTTTCTAACAGTATGGGACCCTGTTGTGTGCCCTTGATATAATAAATTCTGCAGATATTACAAACTGCTTATTTTCAAACTATCACATTATATATAAATGTAATAGTATAAAGAAGTATCATTTATGTTTTGTTCTATTAATCCACCATAATAGACATAGAGAGATCCCATCTAAGGAGACATTAGTTGTATCACATTCATTATGTGTGAGCAGATTTTTAACAACCCCCAGAGATTGCTTGAAGAGACATTGGTATTAATCCAAACTTATGAACATTAAACACCATTTTAGTTGGTGCATCCATGAAATTTATCAAAACCCAGCCAGACTTAAGAGAAATTACATCTGACAGGTGGGCTAGATTGAGTTTACAAGCGGATGTTCCCTCTATATACATGATAGACGTTCCCTTAAATTTCCCATGGTTGATGGCCTCTTCCTCTGCGCACAAGTCACCTTTCCCCATTTCACACAATTAATAAACCTCACACGTCAACAAAATTAGGGTCTAAAAGACGTTGTTGGGATTTTATTACATGATTAATTATTGTTGTATTGAAATTTAACTGTATAAGCACAAATAGGTGAAAAGTTAAATAGCGCTTGAATGGAATGACAACTTACAGCAGCTTATACCTCTATCAGAAAACGGTAGTAAAACACCTTTCAAAAATAAATCCAACTCTTGTTGGATACCCGGTGGAACGCCTCTGAGCATACGTGGTAACGAGGCTTGGATGCCAATAGACAACAGCAGTTGCCAGAGTTACCGCTCTTTCCACGCATGAGGTAAAAACAGTAGAACGGGACCTACGATCACGGGAGCCATAACCACAATTCTTCACTTTGTGAATCTCAGCTCCCATTAAACATCTTTCTGGGGATCTTTTGGAACGGACTCAACAATACATTTCACCGAACTGTAAGCTGCCTGGTCCTCACGGACATTCCTTTATCTTGCATATGATAGTTGCCTGAATTACCAATCAACATTATATCATCCTCCATAATATTGGAGTGTCATCATTTATCTCTTGAACTTTAGCGCTATTACCCTATTATCATATGTTTTGGACATTGAAATTTAACTGACTAAATGTATTTAACTTTAAATTTGATGGGAACCCTTGAAAAGCTTGGCTTGTAAAACAGTAAATTAACAATGATGAAAAAACTAGAAAGTGAGGGCAGATAAGAGCCACATAGCCCATCCAATTTACACCGTTGTTTTTTAAACTATACAGACCCTTGATCCTATTTGACCCTCAATTTAGTTTAAGATTTAGGACATCCTAATATTTAACTTACGCATGTTTAAGCTTTTCTACTGTGTAAGACTCTACCAACTCAGATGGGAGGTTATTTTACTTAGCAATTAGCCTTTCAGTGAAGTAGTTTTTCTGCACGTTTCCTCCAAACCTAACCTACCCTCTCCAGTATATACGCCTGCAGATACGTGACTGGCCCTTACGCTCTGAGTTACGTGGCGTAACATCTGCAGCGCGAATGCGCAGTAAGTACTAATGAGCGCTTTTACGCTAGCGGCTAGCGTAAATTCACTCGCTTACGTTGTTCTGGATCTACCCCATGGCCTCCAGAACTGAACGCAGTATTCTAGGTGAGGCCGCACCAATGACCTATAAAGTAGCACTATGGCTTTTCTCATTTCCCTAGATCCTTTTCCTCTCAGTAGTTTCTAATGTAGTGCCGTTAATACCATATTGAGTTATTGATTGATTGATGATTGATTGTATGTTTTATGGTCATTTTATGATTTATGATTTATTTTGGTAATAAATATTGTGTAAGTTGTGTAAGTTGTGTATTGTGTAAATATTGTGCAATATACACAAGATTTCCCTCCCCCCCCCACATGTAATGGAAGGAGGAATGGAAGATATTACTTTAACCACTTTATTTATGAGTGTGAAAGACTGAAACTCTTATTGGGATTTAGATATTCTGCCTATCATTGGAATAAGGCAGGCACAATAGAACTGGGCCAGATGTTTATTTAACCTCTATAATATATCTAAAATGAATGGAGTGTGCAAAGCATGAAAAACACAGGTACAAGAAATCATTTTTCAATAGGAGCTTCAAAAGCATTTCTCAGATGAGAGGCTTTAACTCGTCAATACTATTTCTACAGCTAAGTTTTGTTCTTTTAACATTAGTCACACCTATAATACACAATATCATATACTGAGACCATTTCACCCAGTCAAATACAGTCTCGCAAAGCAGCTGTCAGGTCTGTGTACCAGGAACTGTTTTGTTGTTTCTTGTATCTAGGTGGCAACTTTTTACCCTACAGTGTTACCGATATTTTTTTTTATTTGGGAGTCTGCAAGATTAATTCAAATCATAAACTGTTATAGAAATATATATATAGACAGTAGAGAGCGGCACTCTGAGATTTTTGAAGCAGAGAAATAGCGACACTAAGTCAAAACTTTATGCATCGACGTTTCAGTTCGTCACGCCAATCCGGCGCACCTCGTCACGCCAATCCGGCGCACCTCGTCACACCATCCCGGCGCACCTCGTCACGCCATCCCGGCGCACCTCGTCACGCCATCCCGGCGCACCTCGTCACGCCATCCCGGCGCACCTCGTCACGCCATCCCGGCGCACCTCGTCACGCCATCCCGGCGCACCTCGTCACGCCATCCCGGCGCACCTCGTCACGCCATCCCGGCGCACCTCGTCACGCCATCCCGGCGCACCTCGTCACGCCATCCCGGCGCACCTCGTAAGGCCATCCGGTGCATCTCGTCGCGCCATCCCAGCGCATCTCATCACTCCAACTTGGCATACCTTGATACGCCCCCCCGGCGTACCATTATTCGGGCTTCCGGTATTACTAACATTAGACATTTCCTTTCCAATTTCAACCATTGTTCATTGCTCTGTATTCCATGCGACAGAGTTACATTAAATCCGCTTGTTTTCAATTTTTACCCGCTCGTCCAATTACTCCCCTGGTACCCGACATGGATTCACAAAACCTTCTAGCCGTGACAGGTATATGGCAGAAAAGGTCCACAAAGTGGGCCTATAGCCAGCACTGATGATGTAAACTGAGAAATGGTGTGGTGGAAAAAATACATGAAATAAACAGAGGTATCAAATAAGAGTTTTAATCCATGGTGATCCAGATATCTCAAAAACCATTCCCTAACATAATAGAGCAAATATTACAAAAAACAGAGGTAACAAACAGTCCATGAGAGGTGCCCGACTGGGCTAAGGGGGTGAGCACAGGAAATGTATTCCCAGACAAAAAGCAAAAAAAAAAGGGGAAAAGAAAAAAACTTCAAAGGCAGTCTATGTAAAGTCCTAATGGCAAGGCACGGCAAGCCTGCAATGAACAACAATGTAGGACCAGGAGGGGTCAATAACGCAGTCATAAAAAGTAATCAAAAGTCTCCTGTAAATCCAATGGTGTGAAGAAAAGAACGTTCTTACATAGAGAGCTTAAATGAAGGTGTCCCGACAGCTGTTTCGGTGCTTGAAGCACCATCCTCAGGGGAGTTCAGAAGGGAATGCTGCAGACTGCACCGGACGATAGAATCAGATGAGCTTAAAAAGTTGTGCTGTCCAATCGGCATGCTGGAGGCATGCATTCCAGCTGCTGAGTCGCTTTATAACAGCATCATTCAGACGGACAGTGTGGTTGGACAGCAGCTGCAATCTGACACGTGGGTGGTAGTACACTAATGCTGGAAAGTAAACAAATGCACACGTGGAACAATGAGAGCTGTAACTGCCCACGGCGGGGCGAGACAGCGGTAATACTACAAACACAGCCCGCAGTAGGCTGTATTAAAGTATCATATGTGGTTATGTGGTCAGAGTATCACTTCGCACATCAGAGGTATCACGTCATCAATAGACAGGGGTCAAAATGGCTGCTCTATGAGCAAAAATGATAAGTTCATTAATGGGTGAAGTGCTGTGTGCTAAGTATCAAGTAAAAAACATTACATTGAGTGAGAACAAAGCCACACAAGCCACGGAGTCATAACGGTATCACATCAATGAAAACCGCGTAAAGTTGGCATAACAATCTGAGTCAGTAGCTGTGGTAACATGCTCATATCATCTTGTAGAGGAGCATCATGTGCTAACTAGACATAAGATCACAGCCAGGTCAATCCACTAGTACGCATATAGCTGTGTCTGGCATATGTATTACACTGCATGTACAAGTAAACAAATGCACATATGAAACAAAGAATGCTGTAACTGCCTACGGTGGGGTGAGACAGCGGTAGTCATAAAAGCACACAGCGGAACTAGGACAGCCCGCAGCTGGCTGTATCATAAGGTCACAAAATGTGACTGTGTGGCCAGAGTATCACATCGCATATCCACAGTATCACATAAACAAAAGACAGAGGCCAGAAGTGGCTGTTCTATGAGCAAAACATGATGTGTTCACTAATGGGTAAAATACTAGGTGCTGAGTGTCAAGAAAAAACATTACATCAAGTAGCATAGGTATCACATCAGCGAAACCCAATATACTAAGTGAGCACAGTGCAAAACTGGCATAACATTAGGAGGTCACATGCTAATATCAGTTGTAGGGCAATACTCTGTGCAATAACTGACAAAAGATCACAGCCAGGTTACTCCACTGGTAAGTATATAACTGTGTCTGGCGAATATATCAAGCTGAATGTACTCAGACAAACATGTAAATCTTACTCTTAATGACATCTACTGTCAAGGGTGGGTAACAACATAGGGTCTGTGCTAGCTCGTGGCAGCGAATCAAAATGCCCAAGTCGGGTAACCCATAGTGATAAGCCCAACTGTAACAGAGGCCCGCGTCAAAGGGAAACTCAGTATAGTAAGGGGCATAAGACAAACATCCCTATGTATCATGTGCTTCCCACGGCGGGGAACACATGGTTGAACAGCCTGAATATGTGAGTGCTATGAAACACAATCATTGATCACAAATGCCTATGGAGGGGCCAGACAGAGAGGAATATGTAAAATACTGAAGCTAAGGCGTGCATATAATGTGTACCAATAATTAAAGGCAACATGCGAGGTTGAGCTCTTCATTAAGCCCATCTGGAGTCAAATCTTGAAACAAGAAAGAAAGCCTAGATTCCTTTTGTAATAGAATCTTGTCCCTGTCACCACCCCTTCTGAGGGGCGGAACGTGTGCCAACCGTATGCAGCGAAAGTCACATAATGAGTGGTTACATTCCATGAAATGCCTGGCAACTGGAGGGGTTTTACTGTCCATCACTCCCTGGGCTTTCCTAATAGATGATCGATGTATGGCCATCCGCTCCTTCAACATTCGTGAGGTTTTACCCACATATACTTTAGGACACGGGCAAAGGATGACATAGGCCACATATTTGGTATCACAGCACAGTCTGTGCCTGATCTTAAATTTGAGGTCCAAAGAGGGGTGATTGAAGGTGTCTCCCGTGACGTGGAATGGACAGTTGACACAACCCTTGCAGCGGAAGACCCCTGGATGTAATGTGAGCCAGTTTAGAGCAGGTTTAGGTACTAAGTCATTTTTTACCATTTTTCCTTAAGGTTTTGGTTTCTTTTGTAGCTCACAAGGGGAGGCACTTGTAATGTTGGTCCAATTTTGGGATCTGAAGATATAATGTGCCGGTAACAACGTAGGGTCTGTGCTAGCTCGTGGCAAAGACCAGCCAAATGGACATATTGGCAGCGAATCACAATGCCCAAGTCGGGTAACCCATAGTGATAAGCCCAATTGTAACAGAGGCCCGCATCAAAGGGAAACTCAGCATAGTGAGGGGCATGAGAAAGACATCCCTATGTATCATGTGCTTCCCACGGCGGGGAACACATGGTTGAACAGCCTGAATATGTGAGTGCTATGAAACACAATCATTGATCACAAATGCCCACGGAGGGGCCAGACAGAGAGGAATATGTAAAATACTGAAGCTAAGGCGTGCATATAATGTGTACCAATAATTAAAGGCAACATGCAAGGCTGAGCTTTTCATTAAGCCCATCTGGAGTCAAAGCTTGAAACAAGAAAGAAAGCCTAGATTCCTTTTGTAATAGAATCTTGTCCCTGTCACCACCCCTTCTGAGGGGCGGAACGTGTGCCACCCGTATGCAGCGAAAGTCACGAAATGAGTGGTTACATTCCATGAAATGCCTGGCAACTGGAGGGGTTTTACTGTCCATCATTCCCTGGGCTTTCCTAATAGATGATCGATGTATGGCCATCCGCTCCTTCAACATTCGTGAGGTTTTACCCACAAATACTTTAGGACACGGCCAAAGGATATCATAGACCACATATTTGGTATTACAGCACAGTCTGTGCCTGATCTTAAATTTAAGGTCCAAAGAGGGGTGATTGAATGTGTCTCCCGTGACGAGGAATGGACAGTTGACACAACCCTTGCAGCGGAAGACCCCTGGACGTAATGTGAGCCAGTTTAGAGCAGGTTTAGGTACTAAGTTATTTTTTACAATTTTTCCTTAAGGTTTTGGTTTCTTTTGTAGCTTACAAGGGGAGGCACTTGTAATGTTGGTCCAATTTTGGGATCTGAAGATATAATGTGCCAGTGTTTGTAAATGGCATCCCTCATGGCACTGGAGACCATGGAAAAGGTGGTGCAGAAAACCATGCGATCCTCAGTGGTCTGCCTTTTTGTTGTCACCAATAAGCTCTGTCTATCGATGGCCAGGCATCTGTTAATTGCTGCTCTGACCACAGTTTGCTTGTAGCCTCTAGTTATGAAGCGCTCCCCCATAGCTTGAAGGGCCAAATTCAACATTGTGGTGTCCGAGGTGATACTTACCACACGCAACAATTGGGGAAAGGGGAGTCCTGACTTTAGAGGTTTGGGGTGAAAACTCTGCTTTCAGCAGAGTGTTCCTGTCATTGTTTTTTCTGAATAATTCGGTGGTGAAGCCCCCAACGGATTGTTTAATTGTCACATCCAAAAAGTTTATATGGTTAGTGTCAAAGGTCAGAGTGAAACGGATGGTGGTGGCCAGGGAATTGAGATGATCAATGAAAACCTGTAGCTCTGTAGCTGTGCCGGACCAGAGAAAAAACTGATCATTGATATAACGAATATAAAATTAGATGTATCCGGAATAAGTAGAGTTGTTAAGCAAGTAAATATTTTCATAGTTGTGCATGAAGAGGTTTGCGTACGATGGGGCCATATTAGACCCCATCGTGGTGCCTTGGAGTTGCAGAAAAAATTTATGTTGGAAGAGAAAATAATTACGCTTCAGAACAAATTCCATAAGACTGACAAGGAAGTGGACTTGGGGCCCATCGTATAGGGCTGAATTGGTGATAGCATCACATATCACAGCAACACCTTCATCATGGGGGATACAGGTATAAAGACTGCTGACATCTAATGTAACCATGATGCAGCGCCCGGCCAGATGGTTGACATCTTTCAGTCAGTTGAGGAAGTGAGTCGTGTCTTTTACAAAGCTAGTAGTGCTTTGGACTAGAGGCTGTAGAAAATAGTCAATGTATTGGGACAAAGGTTGACCCAGTGAACCCCTTGATGAGATTATGGGCCTGCCAGGAGGATCCACAAGAGTCTTGTGAATCTTAGGATGATCATAAAAAATTGGAGTAACCGGGTAGTCCTGTTGCAAAAAGCATGAAGTCTCGCTTGAGATAGATCCGGATTTATTGGCTGTCATAATTATATCACCAATTTCTTGCTTGAAATCTGATGTGGGATCAAAGGGTAGTTCTTTGTAGCATGTGGTGTCACTGAGATGTCTATGAACTTCAGCAATATAGGCATCTTTGTTAAGCAGGACAATAGCTCCGCCTTTATCGGCTGACCTAATCACTAGATCCTCATTGCTCTGGAGAGACTTTATCTCTGTTTTTCTCTTCCTTGGACAGGTTGGAGTAGTGGACATAGCCACTTTTCCATGTGCTGAGAATGTCCCGTTTGACAAGTCTAATAAAAGTGTCGATGGAGGCATTGTGGACCTGAGGATCGAAGGTGGATGGAGTCCTGAATGGAGAAGGTGTTGAAATCGGTTTGGGGTGGTGTAAGAAAAAGTCTTTGAGTCTCAGCTGTCGCTAAATACGGAACAATTCAATTTCCAAATCAAATCTATCGTGGATATGCGTTTCCACAAATTGTAGCCCTTTGCTAAGGACATGCATCTCAGTGGCTGTAGGGGTGTAGGAGGAAAGGTTATAAACTACTGATTCTTCCTCCCTATTGGCTTTGTTCCTCCGCCGGTGCTTGATGCCGCCTCTCCTTGGGCGTTTTTTGGCACCTTGCTGCATGTACTGATCACGTCCTGGGAAAAAGGAACCCTGGAATCTTTGATTGAGGCCTCAGAGTCACTTTGGGAAGTGAGGGAGTCTAGGTCCGTGAAGGAATGTTCAGCCTGACGGGGTCTTTGTCTTCTGGCACCTTGTCTTGGTCTGCGGGTGAAGGTGTTGTTGAGCCAATAATATACTCTCTCCTCCTTGTAGTCCTCCTTAACTTTTCTATACTTTTGCTTCTTGAACACAAGTAGATCACTTTCAAATTTAGATATGGACTCCTCCAGTCTAACAGACCAATCAGTGGTGTTGTCTTCTCTTAGCATCTGCATTTGTGTACTTTCAAGGTTTTTTATCTCATGGCTAATGTTTATCCTGTCGGCATTAACCTTTTCTATTACTAATACAATGAGATCTAAGGAACATTGGTTGAGGATCTGGCTCCAGTGGGTACAGAAGGTTTTGTCATTACGTCCAATTGTAGGCTGGTTCCGTATTCTAAATCCCGCTTATATATATACTGCTCAAAAAAATAAAGGGAACACTTAAACAACACAATGTAATTCCAAGTCAATCACACTTTTGTGTAATCAAGCTGTTCACTTAGGAAGCAACACTGATTGACAATCAATTTCACATGCCGTTTTGCAAATGGAATAGACAACAGGTGGAAATTATAGGCAATTAGCAAGACACCCCCAATAAAGTAGTGGTTCTGCAGGTGGTGAGCACAGACCACTTCTCAGTTCCTATGCTTCCTGGCTGATGTTTTGGTCACTTTTGAATGCTGGCGGTGCTTTCACTCTAGTGGTAACATGAGACGGAGTCTACAACCCACACAAGTGGCTCAGGTAGTGCAGCTCATCCAGGATGGCACATCAATGCGAGCTGTGGCAAGGTTTGCTGTTTCTGTCAGCGTAGTGTCCAGAGCATGGAGGCGCTACCAGGAGACAGGCCAGTACATTAGGAGATGTGGAGGAGGCCGTAGGAGGCCAACAACCCAGCATCAGGATTACTACCTCCGCCTTTGTGCAAGGAGGAACAGGAGGAGCACTGCCAGAGCCCTGCAAAATGACCTCCAGCAGGCCACAAATGTGCATGTGTCTGCTCAAACGGTCAGAAACAGACATGAGGGTGGTATGAGGGCCCGACGTCCATAGGTGGGGGTTGTACTTACAGCCCAACACTGTGAAGGACATTTGGCATTTTGGCATTTGCCAGAGAACACCAAGATTGGCAAATTCGCCACTGGCGCCCTGTGCTCTTCACAGATAAAAGCAGGTTCACACAGAGCACATGTGACAGACGTGACAGAGTCTGGATACGCCACAGAGAACGTTCTGCTGCCTGCAACATCCTCGAGCATGGCCGGTTTGGCAGTGGGTCAGTAATGATGTGGGGTGGCATTTCTTTGGGGGTCCTTACAGCCCTCCATGTGCTCGCCAGAGGTAGCCTGACTGCCATTAGGTACCGAGATGAGATCCTTAGACCCCTTGTGAGACCATATGCTGG
>WWET01003091.1:161848-177632 GCA_011038615.1 Limnodynastes dumerilii | reverse complement strand
ATTAGATATAGAAATGTTCGCATTTGAAAAAAAAGCATATTCGAAAAATGGATGTTTATTATTTAAGTATATTCTAAATAGAGACGTTTATAAAAAGAAGCAATCGAAATGTACATATTATAATAAGAGGAATATTCGAATTAGGGATATTTTTAATTTAGCTAATTTCGTAATTTTATAAATTCGAAAAAGAAACCATTAGAAAATAACACATTTGAAATAGAAGCATATTCGGAATGTATATGTTAATTAATAAATTTGTTTCGAAATGGGAACAGGTATAAAATAAGAACATTCACAATCGCACCATATTCGAAATGTGTATTTTCGTAATTTAGCGTTATAAATAGAAAATTTAGAAAGCAGGATTTTCTAACCGCAGATTGACAACAGTTAATGGAATATGTGGTATTATAATATTCAGAGGCGGAACTAGCGAGTTGTGGGCCCAGGTATAAAAAATATGCTTTGGTCCTATTGATATCCCAGGTAACCCTTTTACTTTAGAAAAGAGGCGTCTAAGAGGAGATATGATCAATACATACAAATACATCATGGGTCAATACAGAGAACTTTCAAAGGAACTTTTTACCCCAAGGACTGTACACAGGACACGGGGGCACCCACTAAGGTTAGAGGAAAAGAAGTTTCACAACCAGCAAAGGAAAGGGTTCTTCACAGTAAGGGCAGTCAGGATGTGAAATTAACTGCCAGAAAAGGTTGTGATTGCACATTCACTTGATATGTTTAAGAAAGGATTAGATACATTTTTAGCAGAAAAGGACATCTAGGGTTACCAGGACCTGTATTTTAAATAAAGGACATTAATGGAGCAATGAATAAATTTATTTTTCTATTTATTTATTATGATTGCAACAGTTTGGAGGTTTATTCATATGGATTAACTTCAAATATAAAGCTAGGGATCGCAGGAGATCCAAAATAGGTTGAACTTGATGGACTGTTTTTTTTCAACCTCATCAACTATGTAACTATGTAACTATCTATGATGAACTCATTGTGGGATAACTGCAAGTACTCCAATATTATGTTGTAAACTGGTATACAAGGATTCTACACCTAAACCCACAAGCCAAGTAACTTTCTGAACATGAACATCTGTGCCAAAGGTCCATGGTGTCTCTCACATAAGATGGAAGTCTGGATACAAAAGGCCTCAGATAAAAATCTATCTACTTCTGTATTCTCTTTTTGTGGGCAATAACTAGAATGATGCAATTCAAGGCTGAGTAACCGTTAAAAAATGCAATGGATAATTTCCAATAATTACTTCTCATTTGGCACCATTAATCAAAGAATGATAAGTTGTGAGGACATCCCCCTTCAGGTTTGAAATACATTTTCTATAACAAACAGAATCATCTAATTGGTGCTTGGATCCTGCAATATTGTACATAGTAGTTTATGGACTTCACAGGAATTATGTTTTATGTGTTAAACCTTCATATATGTTGTGGACATGATGGACTGGAGGAGCATAGAGAAATAAGAAAACTTTATTTGTATAATACCCAAGGCAGGTAAAGGTGAGCACAATACGACTCACAATTTCCATAATTATATTAATGGGCTACACAAAGGTCTCTTGTTTATGTATTTCATATACAAATGCCTTATAAATACGAATAACTTTTTTATTTATATCTTGATTTTTTTAAACTCGGAACTCATAATTCTTGAGATGCAAGGGTGGAATTTTTACTGTGTGCTACTATCAGAATATTTACAATATTTTCATATTCTTGATATTCAAAATATTTTTTAATGAATTCATAAATTTATTAATGTATTTATTTTTTATTTTATTTATAGTTTATGACTTTTTTTTCTTTCTTTACTTTTCCTATCACTCATGCACAGGTGTGGGGCTTCTAGATTTGTTGAAATGTTACTAGTTAATGACAGTGTTTCTGGCGCATTTTCTTTCCTTTGTTTCTGTTGCTAGTAGATTACCCCGGCTCTTCATGCACCTGTTTGCATTAACCTATAAATTGATCTGAGCAACTTTCATTTTGTGAGATTTAGTATAACTTTATATTTATCGCAAGCATGTTTCAAGTACTCTACTGAGTTAGCCGCAACCACTTAACCTAGCACCCTCCAATTTATATACATGCCCTAGTGTTCTATTATACATCTTCCTTTGAAAAATGCCAGCTTCCTCTAGCTTATACCCTTTGGCATGTTTAAAAGCTGCAATCTTATCCTTCCGCTCCCTTCTCTGATTTAAGCTATACATATTTAGTTACTCTAGTCTTTCTTAGTACAGTATGTTTTGTGACACAGGCCATGTTTAATTTTTGTTGCTCTTCTTTACTGTTGGAATTCTGTGTGATCAAGGGGAGCAACCTCATCACCAGATTCACAACAACTTTTGTATATATACTTACGTGTCTAGATTTCTGTGCAGAGATACTACGCATGCATATAAATGCCTTGTTGTGAATCCTGTCCCTTGTCCGCAAGCATGTCTAGATACAGTGGGGATCTGGAATTGTAAGTCTTTATCCAGGTGGAAGGGATCCGAGTGCTCTTAAGTCTGGATTGGGTGGAAGGCAGGATCCAGTTTACTGTGTCAACTAGCACAAAATTTCCAAAGTTCTTTATAATCTCCCATTTAGTATTAGTTAAATTACCTGGATCAGATATACAACATAATATTTCATAATCACACATACAAAAAAGTCAGTTGACCAGATACAGAATTTGAAAATAAGACAGTAGTTACACCTGGGTAAAACCATGTTGATTTCAGGGGAGTCAAATTTCATCTGTAGCAAACAGTATTACAGTTGAAAGGTGATGTTTCCCAGACCAAGTTTAAATAACAGTGTGAACGTGAAGCTGGTCAGTATCTGTGTGCAATAAGCAAAAGCAAAGTATTCTCCCTGCATGCATATCATAAAATTAATTTGACTTCCCCTGAAATCAACATAGTTTTGCCCAAGTGTAACTTTCCTCTCTTAATTTTAATCTCTGAATCCGGTCCAGTATTTTCAGAACGGAACACAGCAGTCTTCTTATCTTTTCAATAGATATCCTTATGCCCATTTTATGCTTCATTGGTCTCTTTCAGTTATTTCTATAATCTACAAATCTGGGAGACAACAACAGACTTATAGTATGTACTCTGGTATTAGAAACACTTTACTGAAATGATATTAATTTATACCTTGGTCTTGCTCAAGAATGTCTGTGTGATTTCATAACTCATTTTAGTGTAAACTAATCACAGATGCACTACTACATTTTATCATGAATAGTTTTATGAGTCTTATAAGAAATTCAAGAGGCAGTGACTCTATTATATCTACCAGAAGGAATATTTAACCTGACTAATCAATAAAATCACAATGTGTACAATCCATAAAGATAAACACATTTTAACAAAACTGCTGTTTCTTCCAAATAGCCTTAATGAATCAGTCTAATTAAATAACTGTAATAGAAAGGAGAGGTGATCGGGCACTACTGTGAACCTTCAGAACCTCTTATTATCTAAGAGCTACACAGCTGAAATAGGGGGTTACAAATTAAACCAATGTACTCACCCATTCATTTTCGAAAGCCCCACCACCGAGGACTTAGCGGGAGCGGGGGACTTAGGGTTAGGCTGCAGGGGGACTTAGGGTTAGGCTGCGGGGGGGGACTTAGGGTTAGGCTGTGGGTGGGGTATACTTAGGGTTAGGATTATGGAGTGGGGTTGCTTACCTCTCGGAACACAGTGTTCGGTGCTCCAGGGATCAATAGTTATGCCTCAGTTCGGAACTGGATGGGAGCGAACAGTGCTAACAAAATAGGGCCATTCACAACGGGGACCCACACTCCTACATAAGATACCAATAACGCAAACTTTGTACATATTTGCCTTGATACATGATTATATTTAGCTATAGGAATATTTTATACATTTCTTACATACTCTACTGTTGAATCATTCATTTGTGGTGATATTTAGACAGTTATCCAACCTTATGAATCTTTATTCCCTACTAATAATTGAAATAAAGTTTTTTTTTTCTTTACTCGTTAATTATCTAACTGTAATTCAACAGGGTTTGAATTTTGATTCCCACATAATTGCCATCCTTAAGTTTTTAACCATTTACATCTGTGTTTTTACACCGTTAGTAGTTTATAGTTTTCTTTATATTTAGCCACTTTTCTTGTTATTTCTATTTTATTTATAAAAACAAAGTTTGTGTTTTTAGCATTTTGTCTATGTAATTTTTGTGTTATTGGTATCTTATGTAGAGAGACCCAGAGTGCCATAAGAGAGTAAGTTTTGTTGGGTCATTTGTTTGATCCATTGGTACTATTTTATAAATAAAGCAGAAGTGAAAATAGTATTGTTTACTTAGTACTGGAGGTAATTAGATGGATAAAGTCTGCTAACATTTATTAATAAAGGAAATTAAGATAAGCACCTTAGTGTAGACTGGGCTTGGTCAGGATTTCTACATCACTATCTACTCCTGTGCAAACTTTCGATAAGGCAGCTCACAGGGTAATAGATTCCAGCACATGACTTTATTTAACACAATAAACATTTTTTAAATGCATATAAAATTATAAACAATGAATAAACCCATTATCCCATTGATGCACAACAAGTGCTATTCAAATTATAGCTGAAATCTGCCATTGTCAAGCTCAAGATTAAATTACTATTATTTTAAGCTGAATCTGTTCAGTAGTGCTACCATCGGGAAGGGGGGGGGGTGGGGTGCAGTGAGGACTTTGGGACCCAGCAGCATTCTTTTGTTTATCTGTCCAGCAGCACGTATTGACGGTTTCCTAATGCTGATATTTGCTTAGGGTAAGGGTCTTGCGTGCGGATTCACAATCCGCACTAGGGACCTGATCCACACTCCATTCTACATATTTTAGGTGCGTATATATAAGAACGGATGCACTGCGCATACGTAGTAACTTTTATACGCTATTTGCGTCGGACTTAAGTTCGCAAAATCCGTGCTTATACGCTACGAACTTAAAATCTGTAGGTTCGTAATAACATACGCAAAAATGGGGTTTCCATGAATGAGTAAGTAAGCAGACATAAAGATTTGGGTAAAGAGAAGCATTTAAATGACCAGGTATGGTTATGCAGTTCAGTTCCTAAGTAGATTCCCTACGCATTCAAATGTGAACCTACAGTTAAGGGAGCCCTATGGCACTCATAAGTCACATAAGAACCTGAAAACCGGGGGCGTGCCGAGGGAGTTGCATCGCTATTAGTTGCGTATATTTAGGAACCTATCGCGTTCTTAAGTGTGTATCAGGTCCTAGGAGAGCAGAGGGGAGTGCCTTTTGGGAATCACAAAATCTACCATATGGAAATCCATCTTAAATGGGAATACGGACCCATGATATTTATATCTTAAACTTAAGTTCACTTCTAAGAAAAGTTGGCAACCCTGGTATATATTACATGTAAAGCTGAGTGTGGCTCTGAGCGACATCAGTGGCCTATTTCCCCCTGAGTGCCTGTTATAAGTAGGGGAGAGGTAACACAAGTGCTTATGTCCTGCCAAAATCTACAATAAAGGTTCAGCATATATTTCATGCAACATGATCTGAAGTGTGTTGAATTATATATCAACCACAGATATTTTAAATACATAGAAAACTGAAATAAAAATCCTCAATATAGAAATGAATAAATACAGTATGTTATGTTGGCCACGTATCAAATGTGAATATAAATAACAGTTCTGCACTAATGAATGTACCACAAATAAAAATCAAATGTCATAAATCAATTTAAAATGCCAGCAGTCATGAAAAACATGCAAAATTTATTAAGATAGATCATTAAAAACACATTAAATAGTTGGATATATTCTGTGAGAAGTGATATAATCAATGTCTCAAATAGTTTTGCAATTCAGTCCTTCTTTAGAAAAGAATGAGTAGCCACAACAAATTGAGCTAATGTGGAGGGCTCCCAATAAGTATGTTAAATGATGGTAGAGTCCCACAATTCCCAACAAGTGGAGACAAATATACTCATATGTCAGCATAAAAGGTGCATAGGAATCAATGATAGTCTCACCCGCATCCGTGCTAGTCAGCTGTTATCAAGTTCTGGTAAGTCCTTGCAGGTTCCACCATTACCCTGGCAGACCGGGGACGTTTGGCTAGTAGGAGGATCCACAAAACAGGAGAATTTCAGTTAATATGAAGCTCACTAATGGTGGTAATTTTGGAGAGCCATAGAAATATCCAAATAACTTTTAGTACTTAGTATACTGCTGTCCGGTTGTTAGCTCCTCCCGTGTATAGAATCAAAGCGGTACACATATAATACAAAGTAACTTCAAGAATCCCGATAGAGTTAAGAACAATAAGTGGACTGACGTGTTTCATGGCACATAGGCCACTTCATTAGAGGTCTCAAATGTGAAATGAGAATAACTTTATAGCATCATTATATCCATTCTGTCTTTTAACCTATTCAGTACTAGAGTGAAAGCAAAAAGAAAAGCTTGAGTGACATAAATCATTAAATGCATCTATGAAGAATATTACTAGTCAGCTACTCACATCGGGGTAAATCCAGACCTAAGTGCTAGTTATGTTAGAACGTGTAGTATATTTACGCTAGCATATTTTCTATGCACTCCCCTAGGCACTCCCCTCGCTTGTACGTACTTTGGACGTTTTACGCTGCCCAAACCTTACCTTAATTTTTCCTAGCGTAAGTACTGACGTACATAGTGAATTTACATACGTGATGGCCTAACCCTGCCCATACTGTACGATTTAAATCCCCCTGCCTGCATAGCATAATTATGGGTGTCGAATTGATGCCCCCGCCCCTTAGTTTGTATTTACACTGATGGCATGTACGATCAGCGTTATGTCATGTAACATCTGCCGTGTGCATGCGCAGTACATACCAATTGGTGAATTTACGTCTTTGGTTAGCGTAAAATCTCTAGTGTAATTAGTTTAGGATCTGGCCCATCATGAGAATTTATTAATAAAATAAGCAATATAGCTTTAAAAGGAGTAACTATGAACCGGAGCTATGGACCGGGTCATGAGATAGCATTTGGATCTCCAAGAAATGGATGCATTGAATCTGTATTCACGGGTCTGCACTATCCAAGGTTTTGTGTGATCGCTCCACTAACCCTTGCAGAGATAGACTTCTGATACCTAGGGTCTACCATAACCTTTACGACTCCTGAAAATACTGTACACAGATACTGATTAACTTTACTTTACACTGTTGTTTAGACTTGTGGTAAGAAAAACATCATATCTCAAGTTTAATACTGTTTACAACAGATGCAGTTTGCCTCCCCTACAATTCAACATGGTTTTGCCCAGTGGTAATTTTCCTCCTGATTTTCTCTTATTTTTAAGCTCTGGATACAGTCCTCTGTGATCCTCGGTCCCAGAGTCTATTGATAGCAAAAGTCAATATGATATAATAACAACTTCATTAGAATATAGCAGGCAATATCGATGAGTGTGGGTGATTGATAAGTAGGTGTTTATCATGGGTGTGGGGCTCCGGTCCGAATGGCCGATTTTTGAATCGGCCATTCCTCCCCTGCAACTTGCGAACTGGCTGGGATTTTGATTGCATATGCTTTGAAGAGGCATTGCAATCGATCCACGGAGCACCAAGCTTTCGTTGCTCCGAAAAGTGTAAAAAAAAAGGCCCCCACTACTTCCTCTAATTCTTACCCTAACCCTCCTTCCTGGCAGCCTGACCCTATTCCTCCCTTACTTGCAGTCTGACCCTAACCCACCATCTCCCACAGCCTGCAGTTCCCCTCCCACCACGCATATACACTATACACATCGTGGATTGTCCCTCTACGACCTTGAAAATGCTTCCAGAATGGAAGCCTGGATCCTGTGGATCTGGATGCTCTATGCTGGAAGCCTGAAACACACACATGCACTGTATTAAAAAAGCCAATGTTTCTTCTTTCATTTCATTCTGGATCCAGTACTTAGTTTGTAGTTTATATAGTCACACTTTTTTTCATATTATTACCACATATAATATATCAGACAAAGGTCAGGTATTATATCTATTTCATTATTGCAAGACATTGCATGAATACTTTCATGCAGTGATATTTTTGTGTGAAAAAGTTATCTGTACTCACCCAATGCTATGAACATACATTTTCTATTCCTATTTTATACATTCTGTTTGTTGTAAATATTGTTTATTATTTTTATAACAATAAGGGCTAGATTTTCTAACCTGGGGAAAAAGTAAAATGATGTTGAGATGTTGCCCATAGTAACTAATCAAATTCTAGTTGACATTTTCTAGTACATAAAAGGAAAATGATAGCTTGAATCTGATTTGTTGCTATTGACAACATCTCCACTCTTCCTTTTCAACAGTTTAGTAAATCAAGCTCTAAGAATGAATTCATCCATATAAGTTGCTGCATATTTCCTAACTTCTGATTGAATGGCATTTATTATTCTTAATAAGTTTGAATATTTATTACCAACACGTGTATTGTCTATAAAAAGAGTTTATGTAAGAGTGTTTATTCTAGCATATGTTATCTCTATGACACCGACTTTATATTAATAAAAGTAAATACTTGTTTTACTACTTACAAGGAAACAACAGCACAGGTGGAAATAGATAACACAAATAAAATATTTGAGGTTGATTTGTGCATTAGGATAATTTATAATGTTCCCCGTAAAAGATTATTGAATCAAAATAAAGTAACACTAAAAGTCGAAGAGAAAGATCGACTTGGATGTATATAAGTATTTTGATCATTGCAGCTCTTCCAATACACTCATGAAGGGGATGCCCAGTGTGGTTTTTGTTTATGGGGTGTCACTAGTAGTCCTAATCCCCAGCTTTCCTTTAGAATCCTGAAATCAGGACAAAATAAGCCCCATCCCTATACTGCCAAAACTCCACCTACATTAGTCCTTATTTGTTCAAACCACACCCTCCTTGCCTCACCCCTTTTGTGGCCCACAAATTGGGACAGTTGGGATGGTTGGTATTCTAAAATTGTTGTCTACACTATATTCAGTCCGTGGTCTTCTTCAAAAAAATATATATCTTGGGACTTTAAAACTATAAAATTAACCAATTGCCACCCCTCTGTGAAGATTTCATCCAAATCCATCCAGTGGAAGGCCCAGAACAGGCTCCCAGTGTCAAAGTTTTGCTCAACTTACGAGACTTACAAGGTTTGAGAAAGGCTACATAGATAGCTGAAACGCATCGGTAGTGCAGGGATTCCGGTGGTGAGAAAGTGTCAGATAGTTAGTTTCTTCGGTTTCACTACTTGCCAGTGAGGCGATGGGCCCATATTAATATCTGCCAGCTGGAGTGAGTTGTGCTAGTCGTGAGGTCTGATTATCTGCACTGTATCCCTCGGAACCCTGCTTGTCAGGGAGTTGTTACAAATTATATTTCATGTTATTTTAATAAAGGAAGTGTTTTGCAACATTGTTTCCATGGACTGTAGAGGATTAGAGTGAAGAGCCTGAGAACCTGGAGAAAATTATTTTATAGAAATCGTGTCTAGTTTAATAATTATATACTATATAAGGTTGAATACGGAGTGCCATCTTATAGAGACACACTGCAGAGTGTGATTGCGGAATACCCTCGGATTCTTGATGAGCATATACCTCAAGAGGGGAATCCTGTAAGTAGAATACCTTATATTTGGACTTAGAAGCAGATGCACCATTTGATGTACATTAGCCCAAAGGGTGAAGTGTAAACGATCTTCCTGGATAGCAATAACAGTGCGGTTATTATATGTGTTTATCCCAAGAGGTTCATTATGTGAGTGAATGATTTGTGAAGTAACACAGCTCTTTACATACAATATTGTACCATTGGGAGTCTTTTCTCTTTTTTTGTTTCTGCATAAATTATCGTGTGAGCTGAACCACTTTTGGATCCTACAAAGAAGGAGCAACGTTCCAGAAATATCAATCATCCGATGTGCATGTGTATAAAGAGGCAAAGATTGTAAGTAGGATACTATCTACTACTGCATATTAAGATACCATCTTGTACTACATATGAGAACACTCTGAACGCATCATTACGACAAGGATTAGTTTAAAGAAAAAAACAAAGACTATTTGTTAGAGATTTTATTGTAGAGACTGAGTTTCATAATGAATTTGAATTGATTTAAAGAAGAATTCTTTTTTTTCTTTGTTTCTTTTCTTTTTCTATATGCATTGAAAATTAGAATACTATGTATAGAATGTATTATTTTTGTTAGTGATATTGGCACCGCAGTATTGATATCTCTTTGATCGTTATTATAAAGACGTCAAGTGCCGTGCTTCATACATTATATTTAAGAATTCCAGCCAGGGCACTGATGCAGGATTCGTTTGAGAGGAATGCCACACACATTGGACTATAATATATATATATGATTTATTTCATATACTGTATTGCTATAAATAAAAACCTTAATCATAGCACCTTTACATTGGTATATAGTAAATATTTGTATATTTTGAGAATTAAATATAAATGCTAACAGCAATTTTGCTTCCGAGTGATAATCCAATGATTGAATTTTATTTTAGTGATAAAATTATTATTAATAATAATAATAATAATAATAATAATAAAGAACAAATCTTTCTCAGTTTCAAGAAATAATTTTCTGCAGTTTCTGGTCTATTCATGTTTGTTTTAGCAAACACTCATCACAAAGCAAAGTTTTAGCATATTATTTGTTAAAACTTTTACATTTTGGGATAACTGTTTAAACTGATGTGTTCCACAATGGGACAAAATGTTCCTGTGAGCTGAATTTCCATTCAGCAGTAGGTACCGTCAGTATATTCCCTTAGAGACACAAGAGGGAGCTGGTTAGACTTCTTCATTGTAATCCTGTGTATGCAGATCATAGGAAAACATGAGTAAATCATAAGTTATCTTAAAAAAAAAGAAAAGGTTTTGCAAACTCATAGGCTGATCCAGAGTTGCTGACTGTAAAACGTGGTCACACAATGCCTACGGAGCATGCAGTGTACAGACACACAGTAGCCAAACTTAATGCACCTATGTGACCATATATATAGCAAATGTACCAGCCATTTCCAGAATTTTCCATCAATTTCTTTAATGAAATTGTTGTATTTACCAGTGTGCGTTGTTTGCGTGGTGATTTAGAACCAATGACGATATACTGTAATTTTTTTATTTTTCTAATGAAATGTGTGGAATAAGGCTATTTCATGGAATGTCCATGCTTACTATGTTGCTTAATTGTGAGTGAAAGTGCTGTATGTGTGTGTTTGTTAAGGGGATTTCGTGATTTTTCTTACGCGTTTCAAGCTAGGCTGAGCTCTTTCTCAAAGTCGTCTTCAGCCTAGCTCGAAACGCGTAAGTCAGGAGCCGACCAGCCTTTGCTTGACGTCATCACCGGGGAATTGAATCAAAATGTGATCGTGTGAACGTGCCGGACCCGGGTATTCCATCTTCTACGGCCACTACCGCACATCTGCCGTTTTACCATCGTTTCCTGGTATGACTGTCAGTTTTTAGTTTTAGCAATTTGTTAGGATCATTGTTGTAATAAACTCTTTGTTTTTTCACTCTATGTCCCGCATATTTATGAACGCAGGAGAGGCTGGAAATCTACATTTGAAGTTTCATCTTCTGTGACTTTAGGACATTCTTTTAGGACTTGAATTTTTTGATTTTAGTTTATTTATCAGGTTGTCATTTGTTCATTTATCCATTTTTATACTTATATTTAATTTATCCTGGCACTCCCCTCCCTCTGGTGATTATCCCAGCGCTGCAATATCAAATATCACAACCTTTTTCTGTCCTAGTATTTTACACAGGAGAATTGAGACTTCTCCTGATATTTGACTGCAGCTGGCAGGGATCAGTGCGCTTATTGATTATATATATTTTCTCCACATTGATATAAAACGCTGGCTGAAAGACAAGCTAGGGGAGGAGAGAAGGGCCGCAGCCTGTACTGGTGGAGGTCCTGCTTCGATTATCAGCAATACTGTGTATGAAGAGCACTTAATTGCACTATTGAGGTCCGGGGTTACTGATCTGCTTGCAGAACTGCAAGCAGACATTTTTGTCTTGGATGCTCCTCTGATCATCTTGGTGGTGGCGACATAAAATAGCCATATTATGCAGGACACAATATCTGTTACCAATATCACCAGATTTATCAAGGCACCTGAACCTGGTCTAGTCCAAAGGTACATTCTATCACACCTCTAGTGGTTATTTGCGCCTCATTATATCTGTGCTGTCCAGGAGTCTGAGGACTCATCAGCCATGAGCAATATCCAGTTTGAGTCCTCTATAAACACAATCTCATATAAGAAGAAAATACAACAATATATAATACAAATGTAAAGCACATTTTAAAACATTAATATGAACATAAATTCAATACATACTTACCCCTCTGGCATTTGTCCATTCTCAAATTAACCAATTAACAATATTCCTCAGAATATAGGCATCATGACATGACCCTGGATAACCTGCAAATACCCTCAAAATTCTCAAGTTTGCATCACTGACCTTCTGAACATTCAGGGAATGGTAATGGTGGTGCAATATAAGTGCAATCTATAGCTCCCAAGACATTAGGAAAGATTGAGACTCTATAAAAGGCTGCCTTTAGGTCACGCTACTTTGACTCCTGTGTTTGCAACACTTTTTTAAGGGCAAAAAAAAGGGCAGAAAAGTGACAGGAAAACGTCGCCTGTGAAATGCCAATCACTCTTCCGGTCACAGACTGGAAAGAGCCTGTGACCTTACAGTGGATGGCACACAATAAATTGGGCAGCTCAGACACTGCATGTGACCATGATGTTAGCGGGTCCAAATCCCTACTTACCTGCTCATAAAGGATCAGGAGGTTAGAGCGGCTAAGCCTAAACATTTGCACCACCTCCTAATCAAACAGAGAGTCCAGGTCCAAACACATACTAAAAATACGCACCTAACGGGGTATACACAGCCTGTGCGTAACCTGGGGCTGGTGATGTTATTCCTCCTCGTCACGCCTCTGTCTGTTCCATAAGATAGATATAACACCTATAGTAAAAGCCATATCCATAAAACTACCACTAAACTTCATAATCCAGCACAAAAAACAATTAGCTGCTAGCAATTGTGAGGCCATTTCATAGTGAAAATAACCCATTTGGCTGCAATTTAGTCAAATGCACCTCTCCCATGCATTTGATTTCAATGGTTTCATGGTGATTTCCCGGCGAGTTAGCTATTAGGTGCTTAGTAAATTGCTTAGTAAATTCAGCAATTTCTATGTCCGTCATTTAAAAAATCGCCATGGCACTTTAAGAAAATCTTGATTTTTGGTGACATAATGGCTATTTATCCTTTAGTAAATGCGGCTATTACATAGTAGTCTTTAAAATCACCCAAAAACTTTGATTTTTAGTAAATACACTAAAACAAAAGAAGAATGAATTCAGAAAAAATGAATAGTGTTCAGCTGCGGATCAAGTGCACTTGCTTGGAAACTTACCTTATTGCATTGACTGGATCCTCCTCTTTCATCCCACAACATGTCCTTCAGAATGTAAGCAAAATGTATTGTCAAGGTGAAGGCCACATCAAAAATGTATATAAATATACCATGATTAATATATTATTGCTTGTCGGATAACTCTGGGCCGTATTCAGAGATCCGTTTACTTAAAAGTATGCAATTATATGCACGGCCAGTGCATGCCAAACCCACTCACACCCATGACACTCCCCCCTCTTGGCCGTGCTGTCGTGATTTCCACCTCCATAGACCGCTTGTAACTTTCCACGAGCAGTTGCGTGCGTATGTGTCCTCCGTACATGCGATTCATGTTAGAAGCGCCCACATACCTTCATTTAAATGCCTTCCTCCGCCCAATTTAATCAAAATGTTCACGTGTGTATTTTTGCGTCACATATCCGGACGTATGTACCTAAGTGCAATTCACAAGTCCGTCTGTGAGGCATTTACATGCGTATAGTCTACGTATACTATGTAAAAAAAAATGACTACGCATACGCAGTTGAAACGTACCTAAAAATGCGCACAGAACTCGCACTGAACACGGATCTCTAAATACGGCCCTATGTTTCCGTTTCATACACCAAAGATCAGCTGAGATCTGTATTAAGTATATTAATGCCAAGGGGTCATCTAGAGGAAGTGAGTCATTGTAGTGAAAGTGAAGGTAACCAATAGTTATGATTCATTAGACAACTAGTTTTAAGGGGAGTGGCTAAGTAACATCTAATGAAAGAGGTCAAATCAGTGTACAGGCCTCTTTAGATATCTTGCCTACATCTGTGCATTACTAACATTCCCCACCAGAGAAACAGCACTCCACATCAATAGCCTCATTACGATCATGGGGCACCTCTCTTGACGTAAGTGGGGTGCTTTTTTTTTTTACCTTCCTGGTGCTTGGTTTCAGAGTCAGTTTGGTCTTTAAACAATGCAAAGGTGAGGGGGTGAGATATGGAGGGAGAGGTATAATATTGCCCTGATCAATTTCACTTAATATTTTAATGTTAAGTTGGTTAGAGTCAAGTTGTAAATGTGATTTATGGAACACCTAAGAAGAATAACACTGTTTTTAAGTAAAGGCTTCATATATTTCCCAACATCAACATTAGCTGAAAGATGTACTTCAACGTGTAGCTTATGGTTTTAGGAAACCAGTTTAACACATCAGTGTCACAGATGGAAAAAAGTTAGTCCAGTTACAGTCTATATGATAATCAATTCAATCAGCCGAATATTAACCAATCAGTCCAAGTTATCATATAGTGTATGGCAAGGTCCAATTTGTCGTAACTTACTTTTAAGCCCTCCTATTCTTATTAGGATTGGTGCAGGGCGGTCGGGGAAAAGCCCTTTGTGTCAACAATGTGATGTGTATCACCCAGTCTGTGGATTTAACTACAGTATGATAACGCATTTCCTACTTTATTTCATGTGTGTGTTACTACTTTACTATTTCAGAAGGTTTAGTAGTACTTTCTCTGGAGTTATCATACAAAATAATCTAAAGTGACTGTTATTCATGTGATGGAGAGAAGAGTTTAAAAAAGATGCACCTGAGTAAATACATTCT
This sequence comes from Limnodynastes dumerilii, assembly GCA_011038615.1. Taxonomy (NCBI): domain Eukaryota; kingdom Metazoa; phylum Chordata; class Amphibia; order Anura; family Limnodynastidae; genus Limnodynastes; species Limnodynastes dumerilii. The sequence continues at coordinate 162,482 of WWET01003091.1, read as the reverse complement.
ATTTGGATGGAAAGAATATCATTGGAGTACCCCAGAGATCTGTTCTTTGACCAGTGCTATTTATTATCTTAATTTGCATGGTATTGAGGGTAGTATGTTTTTTATGGATGACACAAAGATATGTAACAGAGACACACAAGGAGAGGTAAAAAAAAAAAATGATGACCTAGGTGGATTGGAAAATTGGTCAAGAGTGTGGCAACTACAGTTTAATGCCAAAAATTCCAAAATCATGCACTTGGGGCTCAAAAACCCAAAAGCTCAATATATTATTAAGAGCACTAGATTAGAAACTACGGAGAAGGAAAGCATACTTCCAACTTTTCCTGGGTCGCAATGGGGTGGGGCTTATGGGGAAACGGGTAGAGTTTTGACCAAATATGGACACTAGATAGGGAGTGATATTAGTAGCAAAAAGAGAGAAGTCTTGATTCGCTTTTTATAGGTCATTGGTATGACCCAACCTAGATTACTGTGTAAATTCTGGAGGCTATGGGCTGGATCCAAATGTAAGCATGTGCTTGAAATGAGTTACTCCTGGGCTAAACCATGTTGATTGCAGGGGAGTTATATTTCATCTGTTGCAAACAGTATTAGAGTTGAGGTGATGTTTCCTATCTCAAGTCTAAATAGA